>PVLC010006463.1:11940-69312 GCA_004027655.1 Graphiurus murinus
GGGGCAGAGGGACACCCTAAAGCACATGATGTACCTACACAATCATAACAAGGTCACTCAATGAAGTGAACCTTAGGGGGAGGGAGGGGGAGGGAACGGGAATGGGGAGGGAATCGGGGAAGGGGTCAAATGAGAATTGTGTGCAAATATGTTGTTAACAATTTGTACTTAACAAAGATGTACGCTATATTGCACGAATCACTACAATAAAAATTAAAAAAAAATAAAAAAAAAAAATAAAAAAAAAAAATAAAAAAAAATATAAGAATTCTAACTTTTGGAAATCATGGTAAATATTTCCAGTTTAAATTGCTGATGGCCTACATTTTTATTTTACTTCTAATTTATATGATAACAAGGAAGGGTATAATAAGACAAAAAAAATCTGATAATAGCATTAAAATCTCAGTCTTGTGGACAACCAAGAAAGTAGGAAGAATGAGGAACTTCTACCCATAACAGAGCTGATGGAACCTACAGCCCATAAAGTAGGCCCAAAGCATTTGAACGTTCTTTATCTTCCCCTGACGATATTCAAGATCAGTACCAGCCAGAAATCAAGTTGCTGCACAACTCTGGTTTGTCCATTCGTCTGTATATAAATATATTTCCCTCTGTGTGTGTGTATGCATGTGTATATATATGTGTGTGTGTGTGTGTGTGTGTGTGTGTGTGTATGTATAAATACCTACACACAAACCTATACACACATATACTATGTATACATGAGTATTATATATAATATATGTACATATGGAATTCTCAAAATATTTACCTCAGAATGCATGTAAAAGAAATTTAAAATAATTACATGACAAGCAATATAAAACACATAGGAACTTATAAAATACAGAATCTAGTCATGGACACAGCACTTGAGGATATCTCTTAAAAACAGACTTTAAAAGCCCGGCGTGGTGGAGCATGCTTGTAATCCCAGTACTTGCAAAGCTGAGACAGGAGGATCGAAGATTTCGGCCAGGCTCAGTACTTAGTGAGGCCCTTTGCAACTTAGTGAGATCCTGTTTCAAAATAAAGAATAAAAAAAATAAGACTGAGGTGTAGCTCGGAGGTAGAATGCCCCTGGGTTCAATCCCCAGTAACACAAAAAGAAGACTTTAAAGGGCTGGGTATGTAGCTGCTTGCCTAGCATTCAATAATAATAATAATAGCAATAATAATAATAAAATAAAAACTCCCAAACAAGCAACAACACTAACAACAAAACACAGCACAGACTTTAAAAGGTAAGATAAGAGATGAAAACAGCAATGTTGAAAGTAAGTTTTGATAAGCAAAACACCTAGCTAAACTCCCAATAACCCTTAGATATTCAAATGTTTCATGCCATATAAAATACATAATAGGGAAATATTTCTTTGTTCATTGGCTAGAAAAAATAATTTAAGTGCCTGGTATCAGCCAGGCTCCATCTTAAATACTAGTCATACAATAATAAGCCATGTGCATCTCATAAAATGTATGTGTGACAGGAATAAGGGCATTCACATTTGACTTGTGGGAATATGAATGTGTGTTTTCTTATAATAAGCTTTATGGCACATGACAGTAAAGTGTCTTTTTCTAACAAGATCAAACTATTGTAACAATCTTATGATAGATGAACAGCTGCAATAGATAACATCTATTGTAACATAGATGAAGGGAGGCCCCCTTTTCAAATTCACACAAACTTAACGAATAGGCCAGCAACACTAAACATGAACAACGAGCTCCAGGCTTTCGTGCCACTTAGATTTTCAAGTGTCGAAAGCAATTAAAAAGGCCTCAATACACTTCGCTCAAAATCAATAAAAACTGACTAAGACCTGGACGCAATCTGAAAAAAAAATTTTTTACTTTTTTTTTTTTTTTTTTGGTGTGTGTGTGTGTGTGTGTGTGTGTGTGTGTGTGTGTGTGTGTGAAGGAACAATAGATCTTCAAAAAGCTAGAAAGACAGCACAGAGAGGCCGGAGTATCCTTCACTCATTTTTGCCAGTGGTTACAACTTACATAAATATGGTACGATATCAAAACCAAGACAGTGATGTTGATATAATAGATGTGTGGTGTTATGACCCTGGTCCCATGTGTAGATTGAGGTAACCAGCAACAAAACCAAGATGCACAGCTGTTCCATCACCACGAAGTCCTCCCCTTGAACCCTCATATGGTCACATGCTCCACCTGCCGTAACACCTGGCTACCACCAACCTATTCATCTTCAACATTTAGAGAATGCTGTATAAATGTTGATATAAAAACCCTATAAATACAGTATGTTCCCTTTTGAGATTAACTGTATTAAATGAAGCCAATACCCTTGGTTTCACTTTCCTTTTTATGGTTCCTAGTTTTAACATTTCAACAATTATGGTTCAGAATTTCAGCATCTCCTAAACAGGAGAGACTTACTTTTTTATTCAAGTCACTTCGTGCATCTATTTTGGGGTCTTTTTGCTGGAGCAACTAAAGCTATTCCCTGGCTGATACATTCATCATTGTACTTAGAGCCAGGATCAAAATTCTCCATGTGGCTTCAAAGGCCTGGGTGATTCGTTGGCTTCTGCCCACACTCTGGTTTCCCTTCACCTCTTCCTCCTAGTCTCTCCATTTCTAACTTTTGGGGACTGTTTCGGTCCTTCTATGATGCAAAGCTTCTTTCTGCCCAAGGTTTTTACACCTTTAATTTGCTCTTTCAGGAATGTCCTTCTCTCTGCTACCCCCACCTTATCTGATCAAGCTTCCCTTCTTCAGGTTTTAATCCCAAGTCATCCATCTCAAGCAATCTGTGCCCCAGACCACTATGACTCCAAAGAATTTTGTCAGGTCCCACTGCTAAAGGGTCTGATATTATTTTATTCTTGTATTTTACTATTGAAAAAAATTTACAATAAAAATGAATATATAATATATATCATAAAAAATATTATTATAAATCATCATATACCCCAAACCCAATTTAAGAAGTAGAATTTTACTAATACCATTGAGTAAGGCATCGAGACCCAGTTAGAGAATGTATTTCCCAACCTCTTTTGCAGAGCTGTTGTTACCGGCTTATAGTTTCATGGCAATCGCATGTTTCTCTAAACAGTACATTGTTTAGTTTTGCATACATGTGAATATTTTTTAGAATGTTGCAATGTTTTATTTTTCGCTTTTGTTTTAAATATGTCTTGAGATATTTCTATATTAATAGGCAGGCACTATGTTATTGATTTCCCATTAAATTTTCACTTAAAGTCAAGTTTGGTGGGATCATACTATCCTATGTCTTAACTATACCACAATTTATGCATTCTTTTGTTTCTGGACATTTGACTCATTTCTATTTATGTATGCAAACATACCGCATGTATATTATTGCTATAATGAAAATTTTATGTGTATCATTTTTAAACAATGAATTGCTCTGTCTTCTATCTCTAATTTTTATTTTAGATAGGATATTATTAGAGATTTTAGATCTTGTAAATAGAATGAGGGTTCAATTGTAACTACAACTTTCCAAGGGGGAAAAATTGTTTGTTTTTTTTTCCATTTAGAGCCAAGACAAGACAAATGTTTCTTTGATATTTTTGTTGAGGGGTCCTTTTTTCGCAGATGATAAAACTGCTGTTGTTTTATTTGGAAAATCTCGGCTATTAATTAGATAGCTCCCCTGGGAATGGAATTGGCTTACTGACTTGTCATAAAAGTCTACTCTGGTCCATTTTGTAGTTAGCATTGTAATTCCACTTGGCATTTTGAAATCAACTGCTATTGCATAACAGCGTGCTGGCCTTACCAAATTCCTATAGACATTGCTTTAAAACTCCAGATGTTTTCAAATTTCGGTCCATTTAAAATTACACATGAAGACATGATTTAAACTTTTAACAGTACAATGAAATAAATTTTGTTTAATTGTGAATATTTTTAAAAAGTACTGCTCCTCTTAATATTATATTTTTGTGTGTTTTTAAATCTGCTTTCAGTTATTAGAGTCTATAGTAATGTAGCATTTTTAAAATTTTTCAAGCTATGCAGCAAAAGGTAAATAATTTTAAAGAGCCGCACCATGATATTAGACTTTTACAGTGAATAAAACATCC
Source organism: Graphiurus murinus (assembly GCA_004027655.1). Taxonomy (NCBI): domain Eukaryota; kingdom Metazoa; phylum Chordata; class Mammalia; order Rodentia; family Gliridae; genus Graphiurus; species Graphiurus murinus. The sequence goes on from PVLC010006463.1 coordinate 16,038, forward strand.
TATTTCAGTCATTAAAACATCTCGAGGTGATGTATGAATGGAGAGAGGGTGTTAAAATCCTTTAAAGACTTGGAGTCCAACCTCAGGTGGGCAGGGCCTGTTAAACTCATTAGTCTATATGACACTCAACACAAGAAAGCAATCCTGAACATTGATTAAAGTCATTAAGGGACTCGGTGCTGCTGTGGAAGGAATGGGGACTTTAGACCAATCTGGTTTCACATCTGGTGCTACATTTTACCAGCTGTGTGCCGATATCACATGTTATTAGACCCTTGGTTTTCTTATCTGTAAATGGAAGGTAGTAATACTTATCTCATGCATATTATGGGGATTCATTGAAATAATTAATACTGAAGATTTAGAACAGAGCCTGGCACACAGCAGCCATCAATAAGAGTTGCATGACTTCTCTAACATAACAACCAAACCAAGTTATTCCTATGAATGAGAGAAATCATAAATAATTCATAATGCTAAAGATATTTGATGATGAAACTTAGTTTTTTTATATTTTTAATAATTAATTGTAATATAGATACAATTTATTTAGGATGAAGTTGTATGTTACCTAATTAATCAAATAAAAACTAAATGCTTCTTTTGTAATATAACCATTTTATGTACTTTTTTGGACAATAGCACTTTGAAAGAAAAATAATATAGCTGTAGTATGATATAATATAGTGTATAAAATAAAGTATAATGATGTAGCTCTATTTCATTTATTGAACTAGAGCTTAATTAAATTAAAGGTATAAATGTCAAAATTTAAAAAGCAAAGGTATAAAGATATTAGAAAAAACATGCCTAGGTTTTTTAAAAAATAATTTTTGTGTGAAAAATTTTGACTCTGCAGGACATATTGTCTGGAGACTACAAATAGATTGATGTCGAACAACATAAAAATATAAAATTTTTAGACTGCATAAATAAAGTATAAAGCCAAGCAAAAATCAAGAACATTTTTGGCAACATATGTGACAAGAAAATGGCAACTAGTATACAAAACACTGTTACAAATAAGTTGAAAAATGAATTAATTTAATTTAATTTTAAAACTGTTAAAATGATATGAATTAACTTCAAAAAATAAATGCAAATTAACAATAAATATTTAAAGATGTACTCATCTGCATTTATAATTTTTAGATTGTAAATACAAACAATAATATTTTTCAGCTATGAAAATGTTAGACAATGCTTGTGATACTTTGTAATTTGGGCAGATGTGTGGTGAAACAGGCATATCCATCCACTTGTCAATTGTAAATTGCTAGAATAAAATTTGGACTATCAATACAAAAATCTAAAATGTACATACTCATGGCTGATAATTTATTTAGTGAATGTTTCAGCTCTATGCATTCGAAACGTTTTATTGTAGAGTTTTCTATACAGATTTTTTTTTTTTAAATCCTAGGTAGATCTAAATGTTTACAATAGAGAAATAGTAAAACTGATAAGGCTGGTCATACCCTTAACACGGTGTGTCATCAGGCACGAAAGACAATGGGAGAAAACAGACATAGATTTGGAATGGTTTAAAAGTTATTTTGTTGTGAAGAAAATAATATGTAAATAGTTTTAATTGTAAACTTTCATTCTTGCAAAAAATAATTATACACGTGGATATAATGCACATATTAGAAATTTTCTGAAAAGATTTTTTTTGAAATATTGAATAAAATTATGGTTACGAGTATAGAATAAAAGGAAGAACAGAATAATAACTCCTTAATGCCTTTATAAATTATTTGACAGTTCCTCTATTCTCAATTCTGTTTTAATTTTTAAAAATTAATGGAGTTAGTATAATGATGAAAATGCATAAACTTTAATGGATGACAATTCAACTAAATGTCATCAGAGCCAGCAGATATTTGTAGGTATTCTGAAACACGTACATATTATGCAGTATTGCAAGTGAACTGTCAAAACTTGGTTTTCCTGGGATGACGTGGTACAGTCTTTGGTGTCTAATGAGTTTTCTTTTCCCCCCAGACAGAGCCAAAGGGCGATCAAGAGCGGGGACCCACTTTGACTCAGCACGAAGACGGAGCCGTGCCGTTCTTTATCACATCTCTGGGCACCTGCAAAGAAGAGAAAAGAACAAGTTGAAAATAAATAATGTAGGTGGTATTTGTGTACACTCTGACTGCTAGAGTTTCCCCTGGTGGCAATGTTTGATACACTAAAGAGAGGCTCCAATTACTCATTTATTGGCTTTCCTAAAATTTTTTCCACTGTAACTTGTGCTTGCCTAAAAGAACAAACTGGGAAAGGTCAGTAGTCATGAGGCATTTCTGTAATAAAAGTGCTTAATCATAATGTTATCACCGCACAGAGATTAGAATATTTTTGCAGTGCTGTAGAATACAGTGCTGCGAACTGCTCAGAAGAGACCCTACTGGTGACCTTTTGTGAAATGAGTTGATCAGCAAGTCATAGTTCATGCTTCTAGCCTGTTGGTTAAAAATCCCTCAAATTTAATTTTAGTTTCATCTCTTTTGCACTTTATCTAAATTCTCTTAATGCTTTTACCCAGGGGAACCATGGACAAATCAAAATCACTACCCCATTTAAAAATTTACATTTTTTAGAAAACCTAGTTGGAAATTTCCCCAGGAAAACATTAGATTTGAGATTGCATGCCTACCATACATTACATGGCTTTGTCAAAAGTTGCTCTTTTAGGACTGAAACCTGGTGCTTATCTGTCAACAGTCACAGCAAATTACTGTAGCTATATGAGGTGTTCCTTTGCAGATTACATGACACACATCTTCACGAATTTCTTACTTAATTGGATTTTAGCACAGAGAGACTTCACCTTCTTGGAGAACCCCAAAACAATACCTGTTTAGTTGTCGATGTTGAAAGGTAGTTTTTCAAGTGATGTTCATGTCACTAATGTCCATTGTGACATTATCAGACAATAGCTGGGTGTTTTGTAACTACGAATGGCAAGTTGAATACTTGGTCTCACTTGCCAATGACATTAGAAACAGTCACATTAAATAACCAGAGCCACTTTGGAATTGATCTAAGACCCAGGAATTCTGGGAGTTAAGGACCCAGGGGATTTCTCAGCCCCTTACTTCCACATAGTAAGTTCTGGAACTGCCTAATCTTACATACAAATGCTTTGATGAAATAGTCCTCGAATCTCATGCATGGAGTGAAGGAAGGAAGGTGTGTCAACCCAGGGTGTGCAGAGCTGATGTGAAAGTGTGCAAACCTGTCTCTGCTTCATTATGATGCATTCCAGAAGTTAAAAGCTGTTTAGGTCCATTTGTACCCCAAGGACCACCTGCCATGACTGCACTGATCTGCCATGTGCCACGGTGAAGAGTCACACACTGCTTTTACTGTTGTCTGACTTCATACGAAGGTTTTCTAGAGGGTCCCCAAACCTTAGTGTCACGATGATACCCTGAGAGTTTGGGGGAGACTTAACAGTGCATGCCACTTGATCCGTGGATCCTACCCCTTTCTCCTATTTACATCTCCCTTAAATTACCAAATCAGCCCTGGTGATGGCAAACAAGTTCTGGGAAGAAACAAAGGTAATCATATCCGGGCTGGATTCTCCGCAAGCCAACCAGCAAAACACCTGAACAAATATTACCCAGAGACTCTGCTATTCTGAAAGCCGACATTAGCTTGTAGCTCTTAGTTGGGAAACATTTAGGTGAGAATCATTTAAATGTTGCAAGTATTAGTGAGCTTTAAAATGCATTTGCTGAACCTACTATTTTTCCCTTTAGACTCAGCCAAGTACAAAACACTACTTAAAAATCTGATTTAAAAAAAAAAATCATAACTCCTACTGCTTAGCTAATTGCTTAATTGCTGTTCATTTCAGAAGTATAAACATCAGGGTGGAGTATTAAAATAATGCATAATAATTAAGGATGTCTAATCAACACAGTGACTCTGATATTACAGGTAAATCTTACTTCTGAAGCCAAATGTGGAATCAGGGCTGGTCCTGTTCACCTCTTTCCAGACAGAACAGAATAGAATGGCTAAACAAAAGATCGCAGAAAAAGAGGGAAAAGGGGAATGATCTGGATGGTTTATTGGGGGGAAATTCTGGCTGTGCTGACATTTGAGCACACAAAAGAGAATTCTTAATATTTGCTAGCCTGAGCTATTTAAAAACATAATTTCTTAAAATTTCATTGTCCTTACATTATATTATTTACATTATCATATTCTTACTGTACGCCAGTGGTAGGTATGTTTTTATCAATCCCATTTTAATGATGAAACAACGACTTATTCGAAGTCTCAAAAGTAGAAGCCGTAGCTGTGAGATCCAGCCCTCTGACATAAGCCATTGCTTTGTTCCAACCTTACTTCCTCCCTAAAACAGTTCTATAGACCAACCATAGATGTTTTCACCATAGACAAATGAACTCATCAGACCATTAGCAAGGCTGGAGAATGGAGACATAACACCTATAGTCCTGGCTCTAACTCTGCCTGGTACATTGTCGAAAAGATATTTGATTTCTGCTTTCCTTGACTCTTCATTACTGTGTCTATTTAATGAGACTGGGAAGATGCAGCTATTCGCAAGCCAACAAAATGTTATGCAGATCACATGAGAAACTTTGATGCATGAAAGGAGAGAGCTATCAATGCCCGGGTATCCCCGGCAAGTGAATGTGCTCATGGCATCATAAGCAGACACTGGCCAGATGTGGTGGTGCATGCCTATAATCCCAAGTACTTGGGAGGCTGAGATAGGAAGATCACAAATCTGAGGCCAGCCTCAGCAATTTAGCAAGACCCTGCCTCAAAAATAAAAAGTAAAATAGGACTGGGGTTGCAGCTCAGAGATAAAATGCCCCTGTGTTTAATCCCCAGTAATGCACACACACACCACCTCCCAACACACACACAGGCATACGTTGTTCCTGGCTTATCTGGTGCAGTGGCTATAGAAGCATCCTTCTCTTTCTTGCTCATTCAGATGACAGTTTCAAAGAAATGTTTCAAAAAATACTTTAGCAAACAGTTGCTTTCATTAGGCATTGAGTTAATGATTATGTTTCAATAATTCATAGGGTAGAGGCAAAACAGCTAAAACTTGATCGGTACAAAAGCGGTATGTTAAAATTATTAAATAATACATACCTAACATCTAGGCAAGTTGGTTATATTATTCCTTAGGCAAATGCCATCTATTTGAGGGTTATAAATAACATGACTTCCCTACCTCCTTCTAAATGCACAATCTTGCAAATGTGTGTGTGTGTGTGTGTGTGTGTGTGTGTGTGTTTACAATGGAGAGACATTTTCTTCCATTTGAAAGGATTTTGATAACACTGTAGAATATATACTGTGGAAAGAGTTGAGGAGCATCTATTTTTCACATAAGTGATTATGTAAAGATGTGTGCAGATTTTAATTTTATTTATTTATTTATTTATTTATTTATTTTTATTTATTTATTCATGATACTGTGGATTGACCCAAGGGCATTCTACCTCTGAGCTACAAACTCTAGTTTATTTTCTACTTTGAAGTAGGTTCTCACTAAGTTGCTGAGGACCTTACTAAGTTGTTCAGGTTGTACTCAAACCTGCAATCCTGCAATCCTCCTTTCTCAGCCTCCCAACTACTGGGATTACAGGCATGTGCCATGGTGCCCAGATATGTGCGTATTTTTTTTTTTTTTTTACAGTATTGGGGATTGAACCCAGGGGCCTTCTACCCTGAGCTATACCCTCAGTCCTATTTTTTATTCTTTATTTTGAAACAGGGTGTCACTAAGTTGCGGAGTGCCTCCCTAGGTAGCTGAGGCTGGCTCTGAACTTGAATCCTCTGGTCTCAGCCTCCCAAGTACTGGGATTGCAAGCGTGCGCCACCACGCCCGGCTGTGTGCATGATTTGAATGAACAACATTTCAAAACTAAGGTCTATCTTGAAACAGTATTGAACTCTCAGAATAATTTTAAAATAACATGTTTTCATAATAATTTAAATAATACTTTGATAACAATTTTACATAACATGCTTTAAGTAGCCTATAGAAATGAAATCAAGTGATTCCTTTTCTGATGGCAGAGAAGACAAATGTATGGCCGAACTTTGCACCAACATCCCTAATGCTTCATGGAGTTAACATAATTAAAGGAAATACTTTAATGCTTGTGTTTTCTCAATTCTCATTCTAGACCTGGCCTCTTTCTCAAATAACTTAAAAATGTTATTTCTTTTACATAATGGTAAAATATTTATGTGAATAGGAAATGAGATGCTTCCCATGATAATTTCTTTTATTTATTTATTTATTTATTTATTTATTTATTTATTCATTTTCTGTGTGTTATTGGAGATTGAACCCAAGGGCCTTCTACCTCTGAGCTACACCCCCCAGCCCTTTTTATTTATTTATTTGTTTTTTGAAAGGGGCTCACTAAGTTGCGGAGGGCCTTGCTAAGTTGCTGAGGCTTGCCATAAACCTACGATCCTCTTGTTTTGGCCTCCCAAGTACTGTGATTACAAGTGTGCGCCACCACACCTGGCTGATAATTTCTTATTGTAGTAACTATTTAGGGAAAGAAGTGATTTGAGACTCTCTCGTGTGCTGTTATACTAGAAGTGCTTATCGATCTTGTGTAGATGAACACCTGTGGACCCTATCTCTTCTCTGCACCTGCCTGAGTTTTTATAAGAAGCTCAACAAGAGTACTTTTCCTCAGCTTTCTCCCAAAGCCCACCTTTGGAACTTGTTCCTGAAAAGCAGAGAATGAGGCAAAAGAGGCAGGTCAACTATCAGGCAATGGGATGGAACAAAGATTCAGTGTCAGGTGGACATCAAAGAACCATGGAAGTGGTGAAGCAGTACCCCAGCAGCAGGGCTGTCATTGTGAAGTCTGTGTGGGTTAAGTGAGAATATTAACAGGAAGTAGAAACGTGCATTGGGAAAGCCGACCAACGTGACATGCCAGACATGGCTGCACTAATGTCAAGGTGGCAGAGCTCCTTACTCAGTGATAGTCATCACTCACAGCCAATTGCCTGACCTTGATTCATGTTCCCTGAATCCTCACCCACTCCAGGGCTCCCTGAACACTCCCCGCCAATCTCCCCTTCCCTCCATGACTGAGTCAAGAAAATAACACTGTGACCTGCAGGGAATACATATTCCAGAATTTCTAACTGTTCTGTTAATTCAACTTAACCTTCACATTTAAGTTTTCATTACCTATCTTGTATGCCTTATTAATTGAGGTCAAAGCAAAGTCTGCAAGTATCTGGTCATAGGCTTGTCAAATTCCCACACACAGAATTGTCGGGTCTCCCTTTGTCTTGTAGCAATAAGGGAATTGTTCATCCATTTGGACTGCCTTCAAAGGGAAGCTCTTCCGTAGTTATCACAAACTCCAGTTCCTCTGCATTTCATCAGCTGCACAGCACATGCTGCCTCTCTCCCTCCCTCTATGACTTGAATAATAACCCTAAAGTAACTTTTCTCACCTGCCATCTTACCAAGGGCTGGCCAGTGTCAGGATGCTTCCACTTTAACCAAGGAAATGAGGTTTGGGTCTCCAACTGGAAACTTTACCAACAACCACAATGTAAAAAAAATAATAATAATAAAATGCATATATATCCTGGCTATATTTCAAAAGAAATATAAACAGATATTTACAGTAGAATGTTGCTAATCTCTATCCTCCCTAGAAAAAAATAAGCTGTCTTGACATTAGCAGAATCGCAGGTCAAATGTATTCTTTAGATAATGAGGTTCCTCTGAAAACTGTAAGAATACAGAATGTCCACATGACATCAGGCTCATAAACCTGTCTGCGTGTCTAGGATGTGTGTAGGATCATACTTTCAACTGTGACTATTTTTAGGTGACATATTAGATAATGGTCTCTTTGGTGATTTTTTAATGGATAGAGCCCAGATTACTCACTGAACATTCATGACAAACTCTACACATTGTTGTTTCTTATAACAAAGATCTCTGCTCAACTTCAGTGCAGTCATGGGTCATATGATGACAGGGATACATTCTGAGAAGTGCGTCATTAGGCAATTTTACTGCAGTGGGAGCATCTTCAAGTGTGCTTACACCAACTTAGCACAAGCCAATCAATGAGCGTGGCCCTGACGTGATGAACACGAGTGGAAGAGATGTCTGAAGTGCTGCTGGTGTCGGTCACACCGCACACTATTTTACAGTGCACTCTAACAACGGAAAGTACATGTAATAAATACGTAAATCAACAACATAGTTGTTTACTATCATTGTCAAGTATTGTGCAGTTTACATAATTATACGGCTGTTCTTTTATATGGCTGTTCAGTAGGTTCCTTTACAGTAGTATCACCACAAACACATGAGTATTATGTTGAGTTACAACATTACAATGGCCACCAAGTCACTAGGAGAAAGAAATGTTTCAGTTTCTATAATCCCAAAACTTGGGAGGCTGAGACAGGAAGATTGCAGGTTCGAGGACAATCTCAGTAATTTAGAAAGACCCTCAGCAATTAACAAGTCCCTGTTAAAAAAATTAAAACGTTAAAAGGGCTAACGGTGTAGCTTGGAGGTAGAATGGTCTTGGGTTCAATCCCTGGTAGAAGAAAGGAAGAAAGAAAGAAAGAAAGAAAGAAAGAAAGGAAGGAAGGAAGGAAGGAAGGAAGGAAGGAAGGAAGGAAGGAAGGAGAAAGGGAGGGGAGAGGAGGGGGGAAGGGAAGGGAAGGGAAGGGAAGGAAGAAAGGAAGAGGGAAGGAAATGAATAGGAAGAAAAGAAAGGTTTCAGTTCTATTGTAATCTCACAGGACCACCATCATATATGAAGTCCCTCTTTGACTAAAACATAATTATGTGGTGCATGACTGTATATACATGTCAAGTTTATACATTAGTCCTGAGATATATTGACTTTGTAAGCATGCATGGTCCTCCTGACAGAAGTGTGTGTGATTCGTTTCTAATCTTGCGTTTCCTTTCCCCTTCTCTTCTTTTTGTCTTTATTCACAGAATGTTTTTGTAGATAAACCAGCCTTTCCGGAGTATAAAGTTTCTGATGCAAAGAAGTCCAAATTCATACTTTTGCATTTTAGCACTTTCAAAGCTGGTTGGGACTGGCTTATTCTGTTGGCGACGTTTTATGTTGCCGTGACAGTACCTTACAACGTTTGCTTTATTGGTACCGACGACCTGTCCACCACGCGGAGCACCACGGTCAGCGACATTGCGGTGGAGATCCTTTTTATTATAGGTAAGAACCAACAGCTGGTTTCCTAGGAGCTTTGCATATGGGAAGTGAGTGTGTTTCAGACTTTTCTGACGGGATTTTGAGCTAAGGTCTATTTGCATGGCCGTGACTCAGCCTGGGATGCAAATTTTGGAGAAGCATATATTTGGATTTCTGAAAATTCCCTCTTCCGGATTCTCCACAGTTCCTTTACACAGACTTAAACTGATGTTCTGTGTTTCTATACTGATTTTGTCAAAAATGGGTTTCAAAAAGACCTCATGGCTGATTTGTCTGTACGCTCCTCTCCTTCATGATAGTGACTATGTAGAGGCAGAGATGCGGATGGGCAAGCCCACCAGGAGTATTCCGATGGTGGTCCAGTCTTGGGCAGGAGGGTCTTTCTCCATGTTTCTAGGCCCTTTCAGCATATCGATGGTGGCTTCAGTAAGTGGCCTAGGTGCAGAAGCAAAGGTTATGTCAACCTGAGGAAGCACTGAGTATCTGATTTTATCTGAAGAAAAGGCCTCAAGGGATTTTTTGCTAGGGGCGTTTATCTCTAGAATATTGGGAACCTCCACTGATACCACACCTGCTCCGATCTTGTAAGCCCTTTTCTATTCTCTTGACCCTTAAGTCTTCTCTTGTTTATAATACACCTTAGCTCTTGCTTTTCCATCTAGAACAGATTCTAGGTTTCCTTTAAGACTTAGGTTGGCTCCCTATGAGTATTACTGACCATCATTAGCAACTCGCACTGCTTTTGTACTTGATCAGCGTGATAGAGGGCAACAGCCAATTGTAAAGAGGAGAGAATATTGGGCGAATATTTCAAGCAGGTGAGTGAACAAAGGAGTGCAAAGTGGATGGTAAAAGTTCAAGAGTGAGGCACATCAAAACATTGTTCCAATGGTGGTAGTTTTTTTTTTTTTCCTCAATGAAGATGTTAAAGCTATGGGGCCGGAGTGTGTTTTCTAACCCAATGTCAGCGCATGTTTGCTCTGAACGAGTTCCTGTGCTTTGGGTGTGGCTTCGGTACCGCAATTAAAACTGGTACATTTGGGCTGAGTAGGTGCAGTTGGGCTCAGAGCCCTCTTAGGACCCCCAGCTCCCACCCCTAAAGTGGTAACTGTGGTACGCTTCGGCCACTAGATGGCGATGTTGTCTAATTAGGTGGCTTGGTAAGGCTACAAATTAATTTTTTTTTAATTAAAGGTATTCTTTCTTAGAAAGGTACAACCATAAAGAAATCTACTAAGTCACTGCTACATGTCAAATAACATCATCCCAGTTGGAATAAGAACTAAAAATGCAAACCACGCACAAATTGGGTGTGTCTAAACGCCAATCCATTGTGGCTTTATATCCTCTTATTTTGCCAAACTAAGCCAGAACCCATCCGTAACGCATGCGCACAGTATCACCCTAAAAACTCTCCCACGATTTGATCATAGTTCTTAAGAACTTGGGCAGTCATCCAACATGTCCAAACTTGTTTTCTTCCACATAATATCTAGTTAATAGGATTTCAGGAAATAATAGATATCTTAAGTAGCAGTTTAACAAATACCTCATCATCTTTTTAGGGTTGATATTTACAACTCTGTCACTGGGACAGAGTTATATCTTAATTTTCTTTTCTACTCATCCTGATTTGGGGGTATTTGACATTCCAAGGGTTTAGAAGTAACTTTCAGTGCTACATGCTCATTGGTAGGTGATGGCTTGTTTATCCCCATGAGAACTCATATCAGTGCCAGCGATATTTTGCACAGTTTTGTTTGTTTCTGTTTAGGCTTCTTGCCTCCACTAAAGGGATGGAAACTGATTTGCTGCCCTGCCCCTAAATTCTTCTGTGTTCTCTCTTACTGACATTTCTACTGATTGGTGAGGCTAGTTGATTCTCCCAGTAGGCAATACCCATTCGCTATTAGCTGTGTAACAAGGAATGGAAGCCTGTTGCCATTTTTATGCAGCTTAGCTTCTGTAAAGATTACTTTAGAATTTGAAATTTTAGTTCAACAGCAGTTCCTGTGTGACTTATGCTTGGAATTCCTTATTGCCTGAGTTCTTTTTACAAGCAATAAGAACTTCTTTGCCCTTTTTTACTGTTATTTTCCCATTCTTTCTTCTTTTAAATGAGCTTATGTACACCTACAATGTATTATAATACAAATAGTTTAAACTAGTATTCCTCCAAGTGTTTTTTCCCTGAACTTTTAGTCTGAAAATTTTCACAAAGGCAGCTAAAAAATTATTATTAATAGATAAATTAAAATACTAGGAATAAAAAAGGCATTGCCTGTGATATTATATATTTATAATGCTAAGGCAGTACTTATATCATTTAACATTTATTAAATTAATATGTGTAGGATAAAATACACACACACACATATATACCATTTGTCTTCTATTTTTAGAAATAGTGTTACTAAATTGGCATCTTATAGTCACCTAGTCAGCCTCAAAAAGATTTGGGAAAAAAGCATTTTCATATGACTAGAAGATGATTTTGAAAATATTATGTTATTTGCACCAACTCCATACAAATGTTAGGCAATATAATTATCTTTTAAATGAGAAATAATTAAATATTCCATGAAATAAGAATTCATGGCCACAATTAAAGGTAGAAGATGATGTATCTCATTTTGGAGACTCACAATCTCAGAATACACTTTAGCATTGTAAATCCTCTAAGAAATCCTGTGATAAAAAATCCATTTAAATGTGATTAACCCAGGCTCTTGCTGGATTTATTTTTACCTCAGAACTCATTCCTCTCCAAACTACTTAGTGATACTCTTTTGGCGTGGCTGACAGAGAAACACTATTCTCAGAAGGATTCACCATAGAGAAGGTGTCTGAGTAGAATTTTGTTAGTCAAAACTTAAATCTGAATGGTGTACTTCAAAACTCACTTAGCTACTCTCTTACTCTTTAAATTCTTAGCCCTGCTTGGGGGCGCACACCTATGATCCCAGTACTTGGGAGGCTGAGACGGAAGGATCCCCACCTTCAAGGTTCAAGACCAGTACAGCACTAACCCTATCTCAATATAAAAGATTTATTTAAAAGGGTTTGGGGTGTAGCTCAGTGGTAGAGTGCTACTGGATTCAATCCTCAGCACCACACACACACACACACACACACACACACACACACACACACACATTAACTTCCTTTGTCAGCTACGTTAGACTTTTGGGATTGATAGGGTATAAGGCTTGGTTGAGTTACTAAACTTGGCAATAAATTTACCTTTAATATGAAACCTATCATATCGAGATTAGCTGCTGATGCAAAGCCTATGGAGACTTAGCATGAGAAGTGACTTAATAGTTATCTATTTCAATTTCTCTTACTTTATAGGTGGGAAAGCTGAGAACTAGAGGCCCAAGGCCTCAGAACTGATAGAAATCTCAGGACTCCGGGTTTGGGGATCAGGTTCTTATTTAAGCACTTACCGTCGATATTCTATTTTGTGAAAAATTCCACTCAGCTTGCATTCCTTTATTCATAACCAGGAGACAGAAAATGAAAAAAAAAAAAAAAAAAAGGACTAACTTCCTTTTCTTTCCTCCACAAATGTAGAAGATAACAATTTGAATCTCAGTTGTCTTGATAAGATAAATTGTAAACCAATAGATTTAGCAATTGCCTCCCCTATTTTCTTAATAAAAACACAAAGAATTTTGTGCAGGCAGCAATTATGCCCAGACTCAGGTAATAAATAATGAGTGTCTAAGCCAGTGCTAATTCTGTTCCCAAACTCGTTTCTAGTGTAGGGCAAGTATGTGACCAATTCTAATAGGTCATAAAGAAACTTGGGGGGAGGGGGACTACTTGAGAATAATTTTTCTCCCTGAAAAACTAAGAGATATGCAATGAAAAAATATTTCCATCCCCTGTCTTTCTGTTGCCCTAGTATGTGTGGGTGTGAGGATAAGATGTCTGTACTACTGCAGTCATCTTATAATCGTTACAAGAGATATGGCAAGAAAAGATGCGGATGGCAGTGGAGGAAGCTGAGATATTGCACCTCCAGACTCCTTTTGTTAGATAACCTAAAATGTTCCTTTTATTATAACCTTCCCTAATTGGGAATTAAGTTACTAAAAGCTGTGTCATTCAAAAATATACATGCTCACATATAGAAATACCACTTAATCTATGGCCCATTCCAATGGGTCATTTCAGAGGCTCTAAGCTATATGCTTTTAAAAGGAAACAGAATTGCTTTTTTATACCCTGTCACTCCACTGTGATCCTATCTCAGAAGTAATTTTCCCATAAATTAATTATAATAGCAGACAATAAGCAATAAGCATTATAGCAATAAGCATTATAACAAAGCAATAAGTATTCTAACAGAGACTTGTTAGGCTCCACCATAAAGTTGTAACTGACTGACTCGGTCTAAGAACTACTCAGAAAGCTAAATGCCAAAGGAAACATACTGTGCAAGTCTGTCATTCTACATTTACTCTAGTCATAAATCACCAAATTATTTAAAAGAACTTCTGAAGGAACAGAACTGAGATAGTAAGGGGAGGAATATAACTAAAGGGATAATAGCCAAGAACTTTCCAGAATGGAAAGAACAAATGAATCCTGAGATCAAAAGAGCATCCCTGATACTAAATGGGAAAAATAAAAATATTTCCTTACCTAAACAGATCACAGTTAACAATACAAACCATAAAGGACAGAAAAAAAAATCTTCAAAGCTTCTAGAAAGAAAGAAAATTTACTTACAAAAAATAATAATTAAACCAAAATGAGATTTCTCAGCAACAATAAAAGCCAAAAGGCAATGAAGAGTATCTGGCTTCCTAGCAAAAATACTGCCTTGCTTGACTGCCTGCCTGCCTGCCTTCATTCCTTCCTTCTCCCTTCTCTCTTCCTCTCTCTCTCTCTCTCTCTCTCTCTCTCTCTCTCTCTCCTCTCTCTCTCTCTCTCCTCTCTCTCTCTCTCCTCTCTCTCTCTCTCTCTCTCTCTCTCTCTCTCTCTCTCTCTCTCTCTCTCTCTCTCTCTCTCTCCCTTTCCCTCCTTCCTTACCTTTTCTATTCTTTCTTCTTTTTCTTTCCTTTCTTTCTCTTAGTTATCTATTTTTCAGGAATAAGGACAAAATAAAAACATTTTCACAAAATAAAACAAAACAATTTTACTACCCACAGATTCAATAAAAGAAATATTAAAGTATATTTTTTTAGTGAAGAGGTGAACTCAGAAGGAAACAGTAGATCCATGATCAAAGAAAACAAAAATTAAAGTGAAAATGGATAAAATGTGTTAACAAATTAGATTAAGTGTTGGATGAAAAAAAGTATTGTTTTGGTGAACACAAGAGCAAAAAAAAACAAGTTATAGTGGATACTGTGAACATATGTTGGCAAATTTGATTAACTTTTGGCTGAAAACATATTAATGTGTTTTTTGTTTTTTTAAGATAGGTATAGCCGGGCGTGGTGGTGCACGCTTGTAATCCCAGCATTTGGGAGGCTGAGACCGGAGGATCCCGGTTCGCGGCCAGCCTCAGCTACCTAGTGAGGCCCTCCGCAACTTACTGAGACTCGGTTTCAAAATAAAGAATAAAAAAATAGGGGTAGAATGCCCCTGAGTTCAATCCCCAGTACCGCAAAAAAAAAAAAAAAAAAAAAAAAGATAAGTATAAACTAAAATTTTAAACAACAGTGGCCAGATAGAGATAAGTAAGTAGATAAAAAACAATATGTTACATTTTAATATGTTAAATCAAGAATACTTAAACCTAGAGAATATTGTTAAAGAAATTTACAAGTAGTTTTCATATTAAAGTTTTTTTAATTAACTATGAAAAAATTTAAAAACAAATTAATTAATGGGTCAATTATTTCCACACAATCAGAGGAAAGAGAAAAACATTAAGTATTATTAATCCAAAAGAAAAAAATAAAAACAAACAAGGAAGAAAAATGGGAATTAGACAGTAAAAAATAAGATACCAGTTAATGGAAATATGAAAATTTAAAATACAAATAAACATAATGGACAGTAACTCATCTATTAAAAGAAGGGATAGCCAAATGGATTTTTAAAGTCAAGAAACATGCTAATTATAGAATTCAACCTAATGCAAAACCAATAGAAACTAAAGTAACAGGGGAAAGATCCATTATGTTAATACTAAGCAAAAAAATAAATAAATACAGGAATAGTAATAGAAGAGAATATAAAATTTAAGGCAAAAATTTTAATAGAGATAGTAATATTACATGTTAATAAAAAAAGATATAGTGTGTGGGTGTGTGGATGTAAAATAATGCGGACTGAAAACATACAAGGAGGTTGAGACAGAACAATATATACCTTTTTTTTTTTTAAATCAAAAGAATAGTAGCTGCTTTATTTTAGCACATTATCATACCCTAACTAATGCAGCAGTATTTTTAGCCTGTAGAACTGAAAAACAATTGACAAACTGATTCAATGCCATTCAATCAAGGTTTCTCAATGCTGGAGACATGTCAAGCTGGACAATTCTTTGTTGCGAGGCTGCCATATCCATCCGAGGAGGTTTAGGGCACAGTCCTTGGACTATGCCCACTTGATTCAGTAGTGTCCACTGCCCGGAGCTGACAACAAGAAAGCCTCTACATATTGCCAATGCATGCAGTTACTATGGTTTCCAAGACAAAGTGGCAAATGAAACTAGCAAGACCAATGCGGCGTATGTAGTGTGCTACCATTTATATGAAAAAGAGGTAGAGGAGAATATTTAAGTATATTTACTTGAAAACACTTTAGGTTGTCTTTAGAGGACTATACAAGAAATTGATGAGCTTGTTTGCTTCTAGAGGGAAGATTTGACGGTTTACCCTCTATAAACTTGAATTTTGAGCAATGTAACCATTCTACCAAGTAAAAAGTGAATGGATAAAATTAAAATTTAAATATAAGACATAGGTGCTTACTGAATAATTTTTAAAAAGGATGAGCAAAACCTGAAGCAAAGAAGTGATGAAGAACAAAAATTAATGCTTCAGAAAACCGAGAACAATTTGGCAAGATCTGATGGCATTGGAAACACACATACACCAAAATCTCCAGTTCTTTTTCTAGGTGCAAACTTGTTTGTAGATGTACGTAGGAAGCCATGTAAAGGGTTTACTGGGGCCTTGTTTAAAGAAGCAAAACAATAGAAACTAGCCAAATCCCGTCAATAAGAAGAGAGTATAAACCAAGTGTAGTGGGTCTATATAATAAGAAAGAAAAAGAATCTAGCACAGATATTGGCAAACCAGTTTCCAGAGACCAAATCCTGCTGCCTGTCTTTGTAAATAAACATTTATTGCTAACACAGCCATGGTCTCTTCTATATTTTCTACTGCTTCTTTCACACTATTTTAGTAGAATCTAGTAGTTGTGACAGATTATGTCATATAAGAGTTGCCAACCCTGAGTCTAGAGTTCTATTTTCTAAACCCAGTACTCCCCTTTCCATAACAAATATATGGTAATGCCTATTTACTCTCCAGTGATTTGCCTTAAAACAGTCAATACAACACTGGAGCTGTTGTAATACCAAGAAGAGTACAAAGGAAAGAAATCAATCATTCATGATACTTTCTTAAGTATTTCAATTTGTAAGGGTTGTAGCTTGAGAACACTAATAGACAAAATGAGAGATTTGCCTGAACTTTCTTACAATAAACAAGTTCAGATTTATGAGAAGTCCACTGAAGAAGTGCAAGTAAAGTAAAGGAGTGGAAAGTAGACTAGGAGAAGAACCAGGATGAGGTTAAGTATCAGTGAGGGGAGAAATATTTGGATATGACAGCAGAAGTAGAGAAATAGCTAACTCAAGTAGGGAAAGCATGCCAAAACAAGTTTCAGACTATCAAAACAGAGAAAGGGGGAAGCTAAGTATTCTGGCAAATCAGTAGGATCTGAACCCTAAATGTAGTAGCCTTATAATTCCTATGCTTAGTTCTGGGATGAGGATATGACAAAATGTAAGAGATCCTACATCCCTCTGCTGGGACAGGTGGGTCTTGTGTGGGATAAAGGACGATCACGTGTGGTGTGGATCGTCCTGTCCTGAAGTGAACACTTAGCATCTCTACTCCCTACACACCAGTAACACTTCCTGACCATAGGACAACCCAAGATGCCCCATACGTATTTGAAAAGCATTTTTTCTGTGTTATGTTTTAAGTTCATTCCTATGTTGAGTTAAGTAGCTCTAGTTTACTGGCTTTCAGTGGGATCAATATCAACCAGATGGGACATGTTAGAACTATGTGTGTTTCATTTTAACTCACCAATCAGGACTACCCTCATTTGGTGTTGATTTCAAACATTTAAGCCACAAATTCCATATTTACAAATGATTTTACTCCAACTAATGTGAACAGAATTCCCATAAGTACAGTATTTCTTATGAAAATGTATCCACTTTTTTGTTTTATTTTTATTTTCTTCTTTTGTTTATAATATTTTGTTAGCCAATTTTTCTATTCACTTCAAGTCTCCAAACTTCGCTGTCTCAGAATCTCTATTTCTTCCCACTATTTAACTTTTACCGTAGTCTTGTGATATAATTAAGGCAGGTATATTTGTTTATAAGTAGGGGAAAAAAAGGGGGAAAGTTGGCAGTTTATGCGAGATCTGGTTAATTACTCTCCAAGATAGAACTAAAACCTTAAGTGCTTCATTTGTAAATTGAGCTGAGTAGTAAGTAGCATTACTGTGAGGATTTAGTGAGGTAATTATAATCAAGAAATAAAGCTCACTCATGTTCAATCAATAGTGATGATTATTGTCAATAGTGCCAGAGGAGAGGTAAATTTCCTCCTTCCTCCTTAGATTCTGTGGCTGGATCTGAGAATTCTACTAGCATCAGACAGATCCACAAGAGAAATGCATACACATTGCGTGCGTGTGTGTGTGTGTGTGTGTGTGTGTGTGTGTGTGTGTGTGTGTCTTAATACTTTTATTGATGCATTATATCTCACATCATAATGTAGTTCAGAATGACAGGGACATACATGCACACAGCATTTGGTGAGCTTTCTCCCGATTCCCTCACTCCTCCTCTTCTTCCCCATATATGATATGGAGATTGACATTGGATTCTTACATATGCACATATCATTAATGGAATAGAAGTGTTTGTTTATTTATTTAGTGTTTGTTTGTTTGTTTTGCAGTTCTGGGGATTGAACTCAGGGGCATTCTACCTCTGAGCTATCCCCCCAGCCCTATTTTTTATTCTTTATTTTGAAACTGAGTCTCATTAAGTTGCAGACTGCCTCACTAGGTAGCTGAGGCTGGCTGCGAACCCGGATCCTCCGGTCTCAGCCTCCCGAATGCTGGGATTACAAGCGTGGACCACCATGCCCGGCTCTAGAAGTGTTTATTAATTCTCCCTTTTCCCACCACCCCTTCCCTAGACCTCCTCCCTCCCTCCACTGGGGTTTCTCCTCCATTATCTAATGTCCCTCTTGTATCCTGATTACTGCCTACCTTCCACATATGAGAGAAAACACATGACCCTCCACTTTCTATGACTAGCTAATCTCATTTAACATAATGTTCTCCAGGTCCATCCATTTTCCTGCAAATGACATAATTTTGTTCTTTATTGCTGAGTAGAATTACACTGTGTGTATATCCCATAATTTTGTAATTCATTCATCTGTCAATGGACACCTAGGTTGGATCCATAATTTAGCTACTGTGAATTGTGCTACTATAAACATGGAGATGCAGGTATCACTATAATATTCTGATTTCAGTCCCTTTGGAAAGATACATGTTTTATTTAACATCTTTATGTACTCTTAAGAGTCTACATCAGGAAAACGAAGAATCAAAGAAGGCGTTAGGCCTAAAACCTTTATATGTTCTTAAAGAAAGAGCAATAAGTAATTTGAATGTGACAAGACTGGGCCTTGGGCTAGGGGTAGTAAATTATGGGACAATAACTAGGAAACATATGACAGAAACTCAGAACTGTAGCAGGTAGGTTGGTTTGTTCAGATCCATTTCAATATTGACACCCACTCTTCAATGACAAGAAAGTCTCTCTCTTCCATTTTTCATGGGAAACTTTATGACTTGCTTGTAGGTAGAAAGAGAAGACTGGAGAGCCCCATTACACCTGTTCTTTCTTTTGTGATTCCAGCTCAAAATAGCCAACCAGCCAATATGGTACATCTTGGGGTAGTGGATTCTCCAACCCTTCCATGTTAATCAAGCCCATATTTCCTGTTTCTTTTAATATAGAAAGTTGTCAGAAAACCAGCATTCTTTGAGACATACTGAATAAACCAGCTAATTTTGAAAGTAAGATTCACCAGAGTGTTCCACATCCAAAAGCTTTCAGAAACACAAGTGCCCAGGGACCCATTTACCACTTAGGAGATGGGAGGCTTCTTCAGATACTAATAGAGACTTGGCTCAGTTTCCTTTTTGAAAAGCCAAGAGAAGGTCCCTTAAATGCCATCATCTTACATCCACCCAAGTCACTCTTCCTTTGTCTGCAGTGCGCCCAGGGAACGGCAAGCACTGAGTGATCCTGTACAATGCCAGAGGCAATCAGTCCAGTCCCTCCCATCCAACTTCCCATCAGCACTTCTACAAACAAGAAAAAGAGCTGATCTGCATTTCACCTCCTCTTTCCTTCTGCCCAGCTCTGATGAGGCCAGAAAGGTACGAGCTGGGCTTCCAGCAACACAGTCTAGAAAGAAGTTGTTGGCTAAAGGTTTAATCACCAGCTTTGGAGTAGCCTGGACTTATCTTCATTCAACAACTTCATAGTTTGCTGGATCCAAGTGCAATCCTAGTAATATTTACAAATACGCGTTTGTTTTATAAAGCTTTTCTCCAAATCCCCTCTTCATTGTACACAATCTTTGTACGAATGCCTTTCCCACTTAATGTGGAACTGAGGGGTAATGTCTTTATATAATTTAGCTCCTTTCATACCAATGTTCCTTACTCTGTAGTAGAAACCAAGCCCCAAAGCAGTGCTTTAATTCTATCAGGGTTCTTGTGTGTCTTTTTCCATCAGAGTAAAGTATATAAATCTCAGTGAGACCTCCAATAGTACAGATATTTTAGTGTTATGTCCTTCTGCAAGCAATCCCCAGTTTGTACTATGGTTATTTCCTGAAGTGCAAAGATACATCATTTTCTCCCTCAGTTAAATGACAAAAAATTAAAGGTACAGACTTGGATATGAGAGGGAAATATTTCTA
Organism: Graphiurus murinus; assembly: GCA_004027655.1. Taxonomy (NCBI): domain Eukaryota; kingdom Metazoa; phylum Chordata; class Mammalia; order Rodentia; family Gliridae; genus Graphiurus; species Graphiurus murinus. Next base: position 36,520 of record PVLC010006463.1, read on the forward strand.
ACAATGAATAAAGTCAAAATTTCATGGCGATGAGGGAATTAAATAAATTTATCTTCAAATGGCTTGGGTATCCTGACAGGCTCACCTGGACTGCATAGAAACTGACTGCCTAAAATTCACTTTTATTTAGTGTTGAGGTATCTCCTTTCCTTCTTCTCTCCCTTCTTCAGTTCCATTTTTCTTCTTCCTCCATCACTCAAATTCTCCCACCTATTTTTACTCCTTTAAGACATAGGATAAGAAAGGGCCACACACCAATACACCCGACATCTGCACTCTTGCATCCCCACAACTGAAAGCCTTGAGCATGTTAAGGAGAATCTATCCAGTGATTCCACTTACCCCTTTGGGGCTCTTACTAACATCTCAAGGCGGCTTTCATAATCATGGCTCAGATTTGACCTTTGTCCCATGTGGCTACTTTATAACCCAACTGTGAGAATATTCCCACTGTCTATATTCCAATATGATATATTTAGAATAATGCATAAATTAAATGCATATATTAAACATTGCCCAATGAAATCAAACAGTGCAAGCAGTGCCCACTTGGCTACTGACCAGCTATTTTCTGGGGAATAAATATAAACCTGAGAATAATAATAAAACAAAAACCAGGAAACTACCCTGCCACTACAGGCTCCCAGTGAAGTGTAACATAATCAGCATCTAATCTCAAAATTAAGAGATTTTATATGTCAGAAATAGGTAGAAAGGAGACATAAGGAAGAACAAGGGAAATGTAACTTTAATATGGAAGTCTGTGACAAAACCTGGTAGACCCAAAAGTCCCTGAGGAATTTACAAGAGACCCTGAGCACTGTGGACCATCCTTAGGGTGGTGTCTGTTTAGCAGACAACAGTCAGGCTAAAAAAAGGCATCTCCTTGGGGCGCTACTCAAGAGCACAATCTCCTCAACTTTGTTGGTTGTCCTTGACAGTATAGGTCAAAACCAGGAACACCCTAAATCACCTTGCAGCTACCAGAGGTCATTCTCTGCCCACCCCTCACGAGAGTCTCCTATTAATGAAGAATCCTACTGTCCCAAATGGTCTCTCTCTTCCTTTTGAGATGACCCACATTCTCCCTTGAGTGTGTATTTTCTACATTCCTAAATAAACCTCTATCCAGGTCTCTGGAAAAAAAAAATCCTTGGAGGAAATAGTCTATTGAAAAGTAAGATACTATTTTCATTGTTATTAAGAATTTCCAGGTAAGTTGGCTTAAAACCACCTAAAGCAGAGACTAAAATTACATTTATTTTGCAAATAAACAATCAGTTCAAGTATTGCTTCTTTAGGCTTTTCAAGATTCCCTTTGGGAAGATGAAGCACTGTGGTAAATTAAGTATTGAGCAGATACCCGAGATAAGTGACCACTGTATTTATCTTAACTATATGAAACTGCAAAGCAGTGTTTTTATTTAATTGGTTCAAACATAGCAGTTGATATTTTCCTTAGGCTACACATAATAAGCTCACATGTGATTTTTTTTTTTTTTTTTTTTTTTTTTTTTGCGGTACTGGGGATTGAACTCAGGGGCATGCTACCTCCGAGCTACACCCCCAGCCCTATTTTTTATTCTTTATTTTGAAACCGAGTCTCACTAAGTTGCGGAGTACCTCACTAGATAGCTGAGGCTAGCCTCGAACCCGGATCCTCTGGTCTCAGCCTCCCGAATGCTGGGATTACCTCACATGTGATATTTAAAAGTACTTTTTTTTTTTTTTACCGTCAGTTCCTATTAGGCAGACCTATGGATTTCTGGAAATACTCCCACCATTCTCTGCTGTGAACAAAACCATACTCAGTGACAATGTTCTCCACAAGCCTACTAATTACATTTTTAAAGTATGTTCTTTTGATTGGCTTAATTTCTCCTCTGCTCATATACTGTGTTAATTATGTAAACTTTAAAATAAGGACAATGTCCCAGTTCTTGAGAGGCTGAGACAAGAGGATCGCAGGTTCAAGGACAACCTCAGCAAGTAGTGAGACTCTCATCAACCTAGAAAGACCCTATTTCAAAATAAAAATAAAAAGGGCAGGGGGTATAGCTTGGAGGTAGAATACCCCTGGATTCATTTCTCAGTACACACAAAAATAAAATATAAAATAATAAAATAAAATGAAGACAATGGAGAAAACCAGAGTGTCCTTAGTCACATCCATTCCCAACCAATGGCCACTTTCATGTTGAGTCTTTCTGGCTATTGATTGATTTTTTTTTTCTTTTCTTAGTGTAGTTGTGATCATTGTCTATACAAATTTGGGAGACTTTTTACTCATAACAGTTTAATATAAATATTTTCCTGTTTTGTAAATATTTATAAATACATTTAATAGTCGTACAACATTCCACAGTATAAAGGAACTATTTATTTAACCATGCCTAATTATTGTACATTTAAGATGATTTTTTGTCACTTAAATAAAAAATTAAAATGAGCATTTCTATGAAAAAAAAATTATGTATGCACTAACTAAGCAAGTATTGAGTGCCTATTATCTACTATATACTGTTCTGGATATGAGGTATGGAACAGTGAAGCAAGTATACAGATCCTTCCCTTAAAGGAAGTAGAAGGAGACCAACAGTAAACAAAACAAACGAATAAAATGGGTAGCGGGCTAGATAGTGAGTGGTGAATTGATATAGAAAAACAAACTAGAGAAAGGAGAAGGCATGGGCTGTGATTTAAAGTAAAGTGGTCAGGGAAAGTGTAATTGAATCAAAGGCAGCAGAGAAATGAGGACACAACCAACGGCGTGTCTACATGAAGAGCATTCCAAGCAAAGGGAACAAGCACAAAAGACCCCTCTACATTTAGAGTTATTTTTAGAGAGTGAAATTACCAGGCCAAAGAATACGAGCTGGGCCTACTGGTCCATGCTTATAATCCTAGTGCTTGGGAGGCTGAGGTAAGAGGATCGCAGGTTCTTGGTCAGCCTCAGCAACTTAAAGAGACTCTCAGCAACTTAATGAAACACTCTTTAAAAAAAAGAAATAGGGCTGGAAGTGTAACTCAGATGTAGAATCACACACACACACACACACACACACACACACACACACAATACTAATAATTATAGCTAGTAACATATTTTCAGAGTGCTTCTAATTACATTATCCTTAGAGCATTTTCTTGGTCAATAAAGCTCCAGCTGAAATGTAATTTTCTCATGCTAATATTTTTTATGGGAATAGCCATTGTGAGAAATTCTAGCCTGAATGTTGCTTTCTGCATTTTTTTGTAATGCTATAAAAGTCACTTCATTTAATGGAATAATTTAGATAAAATCGTATCATCCACATTGCATGATTAGTATTTTATTCTGATTTTTCTTAGGTGTTAGAAAGTGGAGGTGTATTTGCCTGGCAAATACAAAATGTATTTCACAATGCACATGAATGCCTAAATTTGACTGTTTGTGAGATGGCCAATACGGAGGGAAAGTGTCCGTCCCAGAACGCTGCCATCACGTGACTTACCTGTTACTGTAAATAGACCACGAGCAGGAGCATGTGCTCATAAAATATGAAACAGTGCTGCTTGTTTTGAACAAGGCAGGGACATTAAGAAGGGAATGTGACTAAGTTTAGAAACCCACAAGAAAATTGTGAGTTCTTGATTTAGAAACTTACTGCAGAGTAATGAGGTGTTTTTTTTTTTCCTCTCCCCATTTGCCTCTTATCAAACATGAACTCTGCTATGTCATTCTCTCTTCTTCCCACTTTTTTCAAGTATGTTTTAAAAAGATTCTACTCTCTAAGTAGAAATGGCACTATTCATGGGATTTATAGTTCCCATTTCAATCTCTGGAGTTAGCATTTGCCATTGGAATAACCTTCCCTCTCCGAGTTACCCAAATAGGTTTCTTAAGTAAATAAATATAGAATAATAAAAATAAAAAATAAGTAGATATTGAGTATAGTGAGAAGTTGTTTACAAAATTTGAGATGACAGAGAACATTCTGGTCACCTGGACTTTGATGTAATCAGGTATTGTTCAGTTCATGAAATAGTTGTCGAAGTCTAATGGGGTGGCAGCAGGGTAGGGGGGAACAGGAAATTCTTACCGTTGTCCTGACCTTTCATCTCTATTCATCTGTCTCCACTTGCCCCTCCCTCCTGTGGCTCCAGCCACACTGGACCACCACAGGCCTTCAAAGACTCGCGTCTCCGTGCATATACTTTGGGTTTTCTACTTCCAGGCAGAGGTGCAAGACTTCTCCTGCGTTCCTCTTTCCCCAGTCAAATTCTCCTTATCTTTGCAGAATCATCTGTGAGCTCTTCTACAGAGTTCTTGCCCTGTCCCCCTGTGGCCACGAACCCAGGTTAGAGTTCCCTGGTGCACAATTGAAGTGCTTCTCTCCCCGCTCTTTAACCCCCGAGCATAACTAGCATAACTGTCTGTTTCTCTCCCCACACACATATACTATAAATGAGCTATCAATTCCCAGAAGACATGGACTGGACAATTTAGTTCTCCAGTTCCACCAGTGAATACAGTCACTGACCCATATTGCGCACTAAACAAATGTTTACCTAGCAACATAGCTCAGATAGACAAAATATGAAACATAGCTCACTGTCTTGAGCAACATCCTTATTCCTAAAGGTAGGCCTGCAGCTTTCTAATGTGTCTCAACAGGTGAGTGTTTTTATTCTTGTGTGTGTGGGGGGGAGTTGGGGGTACAGAAACTTCCTACTTCTGAGCTACACCCCCAACCCTTTTTACTTTTTTTTGAAGCAGTGTCTCACTAGGTTGCTGAGAGTCTTGCTAAGTTGCTGAGGCTGGTCTTGAATCTGTGATCCTCCTGTCTCAGCCTACCAAATACTGAGATTAGAAGTGTGTGCCACCTCACCCTATTTTTTTTTCTTAAATGACCCAACCCACTTTAGAATTACCGCTTTTTAATGGATCTAGTACCTTTAAGCACATGGAAGGTATCTTAAGAAATCCCATGGGTTTAAGCGCCCTGCCTAGACCTTTGCAAACACACCAAGAGTTTGTGAAGACCCCACCCCCCACCCCGAAGGGCACAGTAGAGTAAGTGTGGAATGAGCCCCGCAACTCTGAATGGTAGATGTTAGGATGTGGGCCCTCTCTGATGATCACCCTAGAATGGAGGTTTATGGATGTATAGAGGAGAGAGGAAATGCTGAAGCCGAAATGTAGCTGCATGTGCTTGCCACCATGCAATTAAAAAGCCTTTATTTTTAATTAATTAAGACAAATTGATTCTTAGTTAATTTAATCATGCCAAGCCTGATATAAACCTAATCTTATGCTTTGGGTGATAAACAGGGTACTGAGAAAATTGAAAGCATTCTTCCTGGATTATATAGCCAGGCTTGGTAGCCCACCCCTGTAATCCCAGTATTTGGGAGGCTGAGACAGGAGGATTGCATGTTCCTGGCCAACGTCAGCAACTTAGCTGGGCTTTTAGCAACTTAGTGAGACCCTGTTTTAAAATGAAAAATAAAATAGGTCTGGGTTGTAGCTCGGAGGTAGAATGTCTCTGGGTTCAATCCCCAGAACACACAAAAAACAACTAACCGAACAAACAAACAGAAAAACAAACAAACAATGACTTGAGAAATTTGTGTTAGGCATGGAAAACTCTCAGCAGATAGTAAGAGAGCAGTGTACTATGATTTCATGATTACAGGGAAGACATCTGTGGTGCATTAGGGAATAGATGTAGAATTGGTCTCTATTAACTATTGCGTGTCAAAGTGTGATAGGACAAGAAAAGCTGATAGGAAAGTGGGTGAGAGCATGAACGCTAGGCACCTGGAGTAAGGAGGAGCTTTATCAAGGTGGCAGCGAGAAAGAAGCTGCATTTGTGGTTATTCACCCATTCATAATTCCACCTCTGGCCAGCCCTGTAGGCCAAGGAGATTTATGGCTGGTGTGCAATGTTTCAAGAGAATTTCCATGAATGAAGCCACTGGACAAATATCGTACTCATAGAGGCAGAATAAGCACAAACACACTGGATTCCGGGTGTGCAGTGAGTGGAAGCTGTTCAATTTGTTGCATGTTTGAAAGTGAGCATGTCTGAGAATCGACTACAATAGAAAATAAAACTGAATCGCCTTGGCAGGGGGTGAAGGGTCCCCTCCTCACCACAGGAACTCAGGATCGGCAGGGTCCTTGGCTTCCCTGGCAGAAAAGAATTTCAGCACATGCCAGTCAGAAACAAAGACAGAGGTTTATTTAGGAAAAGTGGGGGATACACGTTCAAGGGAGAACTCGGACCATCTCAAGAGGGAGACAGTGCTTTCCGTCTTTACAATTCTTTATTTTATAGAGGACCCTGAGGCGGGTGGCTAGGGACTCATGGCAATAATGGTGACATGGGTGGTGGTCTCCTTTCTCTGAATCCTCAGGTTCTTGCCATTTCCTAGGTGGGTGCTAGGTGATACCTGGGCTTAGCAAATGGTGAGACTCCCTTTGGGGGATTTTTTGCTTGCCCAACATCCCAGGAAGTTCAGGTGTGACGCTAGGCCATTATGATTAAAAGTGTAGGCCTATTGAGGAGCTTTGCCTAAGAAAAAGGCCAAATAGGCCTTTTAATCACTTTGTGATAAAAAATGTGGGCTATAGAGGGCTTTTGTCTAAAAAAGAGTGGACCCTGTAACGTGAAGTTAAGGACTATATTTTTCCTTTCCTTCCCAGTTCATCTCCTTTCCACCTAATATTTTATTTCTCCTATCTTACCATAGCTTGAGCTGAATCAGATATTGACATAGATACAACAGTTGGGCTCACCAAGAAAAATACAAAATGTTAGATGTATTATTAAAAATTAGTGGTAATATATATATATACTCATATATATATATATATATATATATATATATATATATATATATATGAGTATTTAAAGTATATTTACCTAAACTAGCTTTTCCTTTTCTTTTCTTTTTTTTTTTTTTGTACTAGGGGTTGAGTCCAGAGGTGTTCTACTCTATTGAGCTATACCCTCAACCCCCCCACCTCTTCTTAATTTTTTTTTTTTTTTTGCATGTGTAAGTGGTACTGAGAATTGAACCCAAGGGCATTCTACCTCTGAGCTACACCTCCAGTCCTTTTTATTTTTTATTTTGAAACAGGGTCTCACTAGGTTGTCACATGTTAACCTTGAATCTATGATACTCCTGTCTCAGCCTCCCAAGTACTAGAATTATACCTGGATACCACTACATCCAGCTAAATGATCTCATTTTAAATGTGCAACTCCCTTTTTTTAAAATTTTTATTTTTATTCATATATTGTAAACATACATCTTTGTTAGGTACAAATTGATAACGATATATGTGCTCACAATTCTCATTTGACCCCTTCCCCAAATTCCCATCCCGCTCCCTCACCCTCCCTCCCTCTCAAGTTCAGTTTAGTGAGTGACCTTGATATACATTAGTGTGCCCCCTGCCCCGTCCAACCCCTTCGGTTAAATCAGCTTCTTTGCTTTCGAGGGTCTCTCCTTTTTCATCTGGAGACCCTCTTATGCCCCATCATCTCCCTAGCATCCACATATTAGGGAGAACATATGCTTCTTTACTCTTTGTGACTGGCTAATCTCACTTAACATAATGTTTTCCAGTTCCCTCCATTTCCTTGCAAATAACATGATTTTGTTCTTCTTTATAGCTGAGTAAAATTCCATTGTGTACATATCCCATAGTTTTGTAATCCATTCATCTGTCGATGGACATCTTGGCTGGTTCCATAGTTTGGCAATTGTGAATTGTGCAGCTGTAAACATAGATACACATGCATTGGTCTGATAGTTTGGTTTCCATTCTTTTGGGTAGATACCCATAAGTGGTATTGCTGGATCATATGGTAGGTTCATTCCCATACATCTGAGAATCCTCCATACTGTTTTCCAAAGTGGTTGCAATAGTTCGTGCAACTCCCTTTTGCAAGTCTAGTGCCCTTCTTATTTTTCCTGTTTCACAATATTTGTGGAGCTGATCCTAACTACTATAGTATAATGAAGAGCTAAGTGGGATGGTGATATTCACTACAGTTTATGGATAAAGAAACTAAAGCTCAAAGAGTTTAAATCACTTTGGAAAAAGGAAATATGAAGGGAAATGAAGTTTAAACTTATGTGCTAAGTGATAGACTTAAGATGAACATTTTATATGTATTATTTTATTTATTTAATAGTTGTTAAGCCTACAAAAGAGTTTATTAGCCACCTATAGCCTCTCACTTGTCAAACAGAGCTTGCTAGTCTTTATCTGACTGGGAATTTCTTCACAGTTCCTGTTAGTGACCCCCCCTTCTTTCCATGGCTTCCGTTGTGTTCTGATTTTCCTTCTCTTTCCTGGAGGTTTCCACTCAAAGGCCAGGAGTCAGAATGCAGAACCATAAAAGTAGATGATGGAGGCAGATAGAATGTTCTTTACTATGTCTGAGTTGGTAATAGAAATAAAAGGCCAGGATACACTGGAAGTCTAGAGTATATGTTATATAAATTCGATGCGCCAGGTCATAATAAACCAGGAGGTTGACAGCTGTAGCAGCTAACCAAGACATCTTTTCAAAGAATGAAAATAAATAATAGTAGTAGTAGAGAGGAAAATGAAGCGATGATATGTGTGTGGTGCTTAAATAAGTTTCTTCTGTATAATGCGTTTCCACATCAGGATTCTTTTTCTTTTTTTTTTTTTTTTTTTTTTTTTTGCTGTACTGAGGATTGAACTCAGGAGCATTCTACCTCCAAGCTATACACAGCCCTATTTTTTATTCTGTTTTTAAAACAGGGTCTCACTAAGTTGTGGAGGCCTCTCTAAGAAGCTGAGGCTGGCTGTGAACTCGGATCCTCCTGCCTCAGCCTCCCAAGTACTGGGATTACAAGTGTGTGCCCCTATGCTTAGCTCACATCAGGATTCTTATAGTGATACAAGCGTACTTTTTAGTTCCTGATCAGGACATTGAGTGGCTTTGTGTGCTTTTGTTGGAAAGGAAAGGTCGATTTCAGATCATCTGTATGTATACCTAGAAGCTTAAGAGTCCAAAGATGGTTGTAGCAATAAAAGGATGTTTTCTTTTGTATGAGATATACTTAAACTAAAGACTTATCCATTCTTTATCTGAAATTCACAGTCAACTGGTTGTACTGTGTTTCATTTTCCTGAATCTGACTAGTATATAAAAGAAGTCACCTCAATAAATTATGGGTTTTTTGGGAAGGGATAATGGGAATCAAACCTAGAGATATTCTCCCTCCAAGATATACCCAACCTCAGCCCTTTTTATTTTGAAAAGAGTCTGGGTAAGTTGCTGAGGCCCCACTAAGCTGCTGAGGCTGGTTTTGAACCTGTGATCCTCTGGTCTCAGCCACCCAAGTACTGGGATTACAGGTGGACACCACCACACCCAGTTTAGATCATGTTAATGTTTTGAACTGGGAGCAGCTGCAAGGGTGCTGTGTGTTAAGATGATGCTGATCAGTATTTGACTAGGGACTACAAAAGAAAAACTACTATTTAGTAGTTAGGATGGATGCTGCATTCCTTGATAAGGCTGATGAACTGGGTGAGCCTCTTGAACACAATGATAAAAGGTCACATTTTGTTGGACTATCAAGACGAATCACCAAAACACTCTTCTCGTGGTGCTGGGAAGTTAAAATACTAAGTTAAGGGAGTAAAGTAGGCAATGGACTTTGCTCAGTGTACTGGTTAATGTTAGTAAGGTGTTTTAATAAGAACTGTAATAATCATCCAATGGTTTATGAGGTATAAACATTTATTTATTTTATCTAATAATCTGGGGAGTGTATTGAAAGCTAGTAAGGGAAGTGTGTGTGTGTGTGTGTGTGTGTGTGTGTGTGTGTGTGTGTGTGTGTGTATAGGAGGGTCCTCTTACACAATCATATAAAGACTGAGACCGAAGCTGGGAGTGGTGGCGCACGCTTGTAATCCCAGCATTTGGGAGGCTGAGACCAGAGGATCCGGGTTCACAGCCAGCGTCAGCTACCTAATGAGGCACTCCACAACTTAGTGAGACCCTGTTTCAAAATAAAGAATAAAAAAAAATAGGGCTGGGGCTGTAGCTTGGAGGTAGAATGCCCCCAGGTTCCATACCCAGTACCGCAAAAATCAATCAATCAATAAATAATAAATTAATTAATTAATAAAGACTGAGACTGAATCCTTTATCTTTAATGGGTGGCTTCTAAGATCACTCTTTTTGTCTTCATTCATATCAAAAGAAACAAAAGAGCATGGGGAAAAATCTACACAATTTTTTGGGAAAACACAAATTTGCACACATCACGTCCACTGCAACAGTTAAGTCATGGGACCATACTAGCTGCAGATAGGACTGAGAACTATCATCCCAGCTATAATGCTATTTCTTGGCAAAAAGTTGGACAACTATTTTTTTTTTTTTTGCCATATGACACATTACATACTAGAGTTGCATTACAAGGCTTTAAGTTTGAAGGGAAAATAAAGCAGAAAAGCAAGAGACATTTTAAATATTGGAGGCAATTTTCTCCATCATTGAACTCAAAGAGAATATGGAGTCCAAAATCATACAGGTTTGGTAGCTACTGAGAGCTATGTTTTGCTCTCTCTGATAAAGCCCCAAGAATCTCTAGACTGTAAACAGATACAGTAGTTTCTTCCCTTCCTTCAGAAGTAATATTTATAAAAGAGGATAAACTTTGTAAGAACTTTACAAAGACTTTAAACATCAAATATGAACAAATAAAGATAACTAGCAACTTCATTTCTTTTAAGGCTTCAGCTCAAGTTGGCAACTCCCTTGATATTATTCTACCCCATAGACTTAACTTCCAGGGGGAACATCTTCTACTCTAACCCTTACTGCAAGCCAGGTCAATCTTGGCAATCACTGGAAAGTTCTGGAATTTCTTCTGGCTCACTCATGCCCTTTTCTTTCTTGTTAAGTTCCATGTGTGGCTACTTGGATTTTGAATTCTGCTTGCCTTATGACTTCCCTTCCTGACTACGGTAATCTTGCTATCACAATCAAATTCTTGGCTCTTAAGTGCCTATTGATATTGACCTGATTTGTGTGAGGCTCCTCTCTCAAACAACCCCGAGGGAAAATGAGTAAGACAGACACTGTCTTGCTTCTCAACTTAACTTTGGTTTCAGTGACCTCAATTCTGGTAGAAGTAGAGCAAAGAACCACTTTATGCCCCAACTCTGGCACTGTTGCTTGGTCCTGCTTATACTTTACCGAAATCAGATAGGCATGGCTTGATATTATGGATCTCTTGGTTGTTTTATGGCTCCCAGTGACTAAAAATACTCTGAATTATCGAAACCACAAGTAGAAAGACAATTCTAGCAAAACACAAAGACATCAGCAGTTTCCGATGATGGCCTTCATAAAAATAACTACAAAATCATAATGTGCTCAAGTGAGAATCTGTTTTTCTCTTAAACAAGTATAATCCCATACTTCAAATGCAAAATATTTTACTCTATTTCAATATTAGAATAGCACTTCATATTTCTTACTAAGCCGTATTTAAATTTTGCTTTAAGAGTCAAAATATATTAGTCATATTTTAAATGTTCTTGAGAGGCCTTAAAAATAACTCAAATACATCTGTTTCTGACTGTGCTGGAAAAGTAGAGAAGCTCGTATGTGGCACATAGGTCATTAGTACCAAATATAGAGACCAGGGACAGATCTATATGGTCATCCAATTTACGACAGAAGTGCAACCACAATGCTTTGGGGAATTACGCTTTTGAAAATGGTGCTGGGTCTATTGAAAATTTATCAAGATAATATGAATTTTGACTTATTTTATACTATATACAAAATTGATTGCAGAGGGAGTATAGACAAAATGTAAATGTTACAAAAGGAAACTCTTAGAAGACACCATAGTAGAATATCTTAATGATCTTAGGGTAACAAAATTTACCTAAACAGAACACAGTTCATACCCTGAATATACAATGCCTGTAAACCAGGGGAAAAAAAGTGGGGGGGCTGTTAGACAAAAGTCTTGAGTTGACGTAAAAGAGAACAAAAAAATATGTAATTAGTGTGTGCTTAATATTATTGATCACTAGGAAAATGAAAATTACTTCACCACCACCACCAGAATAGCTAAAATTAAAAGAAGAAAACAGAAATTACCTTGAATTGGGGATGATATGGAGCAATGTGTAATTTCACACACCATATGTATGTGTAATTTCATACAACATATGTATGTAATTCACATACACATATGTATGTGAATTAGTATAGTTTTTCTATTAAACTTCTTACCAGTGTCTGTTAAATTAGAAGATATGTATATATACCTGATGACCCATTAACTAAACTAGATTTATAGAATCAATGAACATGACAAATCTGTACAAGGATACATATATATACTTATATATGTATATATACACAGTCACACACATATAGACGTATGCATATACACATGCGCATACACATATATGTACGTGTATTTATATGTATATATGCATGTGTATATATATATATATATATGTTTCTAAGAATAGTAACAGGAAAAACCCAAATTGGAAACAACCCAATTTACATCACGATAAAATTAAGTGAATTTCTTTATAGTTATACAATGAAATACTACACAGCAATAAAAATGATGAACATGGTATCAAGCTAATAAATCTCATATATGTAATCTTTACTGAAAGAGTCTATACCCCAGAGTGCATACTATATTATTCCATTTACATAAAGTTTTAACAATTTTAAGCAAAACTAATTTATAGTAATCAAGACAAAGTTTATCTTTTGGGAGTTAATGCCTTGTCAGAATCATAACAAAGTCTTCTAAGTCTTCTAGTTATATCTAAAGGACTATAAGTTTAGTATATCTCTATATAGAAGTCTATTTATATACTTCTAGTATATCTATAGAGTAGAAGACCTTTTTATATCCCTATCCATTGAAGATTGCAAAGATAGTTTGCTTTGGAAAATTCCTCAAACTGTACCATTAAGATCAGTGTAATGCAGTGTATGCAGCTATTCTCAAAACACATTTTTCAAAACTTTAACAACTTTATATGTAGCAATCTGTAGCTGAAATGATAAATTTTATCTTTATGATTTTGAAAATTCACTGAATTTCATAATAACAATTTATAGATATCACTAAAAGAACTCACTTCCTGGGCTGGGAGAAGGAAAGAATTACAATAAAGAAATGTTTTGGTGGCAGCACACAGACAGATCCTTAAAGTACAACTTCCAGGTCTTCCACTTTCTGTTGGGTAACCTCGGAAAGGCTAGTTCTCTGAGTTTGTAGCATATCATTCGATGCTCATAGGAACTTATGCATAGTGACCATATGGGTCTAAAAAGTTTACACATAGGAAGCAGTTAAAACAACCCCTATGCCATGCGTGCTGGCACACATGTATAATCCCAGCACTAGGGAGGTTGAAATAGGAGGATCACAAGTATTATTATCTTCACTATTATTACCTCTTTATTAGCACTTTAGCACCATTATGTGGTATTAGGTCTATAAAGTAAGAAACATAAAAATAATAGTATCAATATATTAGGTGATCTGAGACCAGTCACTCACCACCGATCCTGTTCCCCTGTTTTGAGACAGCTAACGCTTACTCAGGTGGACCACAGTCCAGAGGATCTGACTCCAGATTCTACATGGTCATCCACTAAATACTTATCAGTCAGCATAGGCTCGGGTTGCTGCAGTAACAGGCAGCCTCAACTTCTCAGTGGGATAAAATAGGACAGTTTATGTCTCACTCATACTGTGCATCCATTGTGGGTCGGTTGTGGCCACGCCCATCGCAGTCCCTCAGGATCTCGGGATGGCAGATCTACCTTGTCACATAATCATCAAGGCAGGGATTAAAAATGTGAGGAATTACACTGTAGCACTCAATACTTTTGCATAGAAGTGTTCTAGAATATTCCTGCTCTCATAATTTTGGCCAAAGCAGATCACAGGGATGCACCTAATCTCTTCAGAAGAACGGAAATAGAATCATACCAGAAAGCAGAGAGCCAAGGTGTTTGTTAAGTAGCACTAAGACCACCACAATTACTAAAGGTATTCTTTCCCTCAAATATGAAAGTGAACACAAGCCGGGTGTGGTGGCGCACGCTTGTAATCCCAGCATTCGGGAGGCTGAGACCGGAGGATCCGGGTTCGCGGCCAGCCTCAGCTACCTAGTGAGGCACTCCGCAACTTAGACTCTGTTTCAAAATAAAGAATAAAAAATAGGGCTGGGGGTATAGCTCAGAGGTAGAATGCCCCTGAGTTCAATCCCCAGTACCGCAAAAAAAAAAAAAAAAAAAGAAGTGAACACAATGGTCCTGATCAAAATGTAAAGAGCTACATCACTATAAAAGATAGTTAATTTAAAGTTTTTCCCTCTAATGAGCATATATGTAAGATTTCACACTGAAGGAAACACTAATTATTTTAATTTTTTTATAGTACTGGGAATGGAACCCAAGGGCATTCTACTTCTGAGCTATACCTTTAACCCTATTTTGTTATTTTGAAGTTGCAGAGGGCCTAAATTGCTGAGGCTGCCCATGAATCTGCGATCCTCCTATCTCAGCCTCTCAAGTACTGGGATGAGAAGTATGCATCACACACCCAGCTTAATAACAAGTTTTTTTTATTATTATTATCTTAGTCTTCATCAATTGAAACTAACAGACCCAATAATTAATTTTTTGTATGTGGTACTGGGGATGGAACTCAAGGGCTTTCTACCTCCAAGCTACACTCTCAGACCTTTTTAATTTTTTATTTTGAAACAAGATTTGCTAGATTTTGTTAATAAGTTGCTGAGTCTGGTCTGGAAACTGCGATCCTCCTGTCTCATCCTCTCAAGTATTGAGATTATAGATATGCACCAATTATTAATTTTTGAGTTGTATGACCACATGTTATAGATTAGACAGTTATTATATTTCAGTTCTACTTAAAGTTGGAAATTTAATCTATCTATATCTATTGACTGAATTGTGTTAAGACTTTCTATCAAGTAAGAATATATTAAATCAGGACTTTTCAATAGGTTTATGTTTAATCATTCAATTAGTTTTATTGAAATGATCCAATAATTCCAGAGTTCAATATCTAATTTGGAGTTATATGTCATTGAAAAGGAAATAGTTTATAGTGTCCAGTCTTTATGTATACCAATGTGCAGGTTATATAATAAAATGAAAGCAATGTACAAAGTCAATATAATATAAAGAGTTATCTATGAATGATTAGTGGGGAATTTTAATAGAGATCTACTGGGAGTGTGCACTGTCTCCTTTGACCCACCAGCATATTCACAGATGGTGTTTCCTTATGCATCTAAAGGTAGGATGACATTAGAAAAGAAAAACATGAAAGCCCATGATAACTAGAAAAAGGCATGCCTGCTTAGGATGACTCTTTCATCTCTGAATTCCCAGAGCTCTGCACAAGGCCAAAAAAATAAATAAATAAATAAAACAGTCCACCAGTCCTCAACAGCAGTATTTATTTAGCACTTAAATATGTTGAAAAGTTGAAGGGATAGTTATACTTTAGCTCTTTCAAGAAGAACATGAGCAGTTTATTGAGACCAATACTATCATCTGGAGCCAGTCCTCGTGGTACACATCTACAACTCCAGTACCTGGGAGGCTGAGACAGGAGGATCACAGGTCTGAGGCCAGCCTCAGCAACTTAGCTAGGTCCCCAGCAATTTAGTGAGACTCTGTTTCAAAATTAAAATAAATAAGTAAAATAGGGCTGAGGGTGTAGATCAGAGGTAGAATTCCCCTGAATCCAATTTTTAGTACTGCTAAAAACAACAACAACAAAAAAATTATATCGATGTAAAGATATATGGGGGGGGGGACCAAAAGGAAATACACAATGAATGTCATATGCATATATGTATTTATCATTCTGAACCTCACTATGATGTATAATTACAATGCACCAATTTAAAAAAATGGGAGCTTTAAGTTAGCAAAAGTTCACTTTAATAAATAATAATGAAAGATTGTATTTTTTAAAAAATCTTTCTAACAGCTTACTAAGGGTCTATTACTACAAGTATTAAAATCAATTCTAAATGAATTAGTAGAATTCTACCCATCCAAATGGCAAAAACTTGGTTTATAAAAAGCCTAGTAACATCAAGTGTTGGTAAGGCTACGGAGTAACAAGAACTCCGAAAACTCTACTAGAGGGAGAGCTAGTATTTGCTAATGCCCCACACTGGATAGTCTACATTGGTATGGTACATTTAATCTCAAGTACCTTCCAAAAAGACAGTAATCAACTACAAGAGCGCTTTTCCCTCCTTCACTATACTAAAGACTTGGAAATTGCTTTTCAAAATAGAAATTGATGAGGAAGCTCACTATGTAGAATGACTAGAAGCCCACCTTGAAAAGAGGAAGGTGGGTGGATGGGTGGAGGAGGAGACTGCTAAAGCCTAAACTCTTCCATGAGACTTGATTGTGAAATCTACCAAACTAGAGAATATTATCAGAGTTGTAAACAGGAAATCATATCTGTTAAAAGGAATGAAGGTACTCAGTCCGAGAAACCGATAGATGAACTTGATGACTGATAGTGAATATTTACAGAAAGGACTTTTGGGAGCTGGGCGTGGTGGCGCACGCTTGTAATCTCAGCATTTGGGAGGCTGAGACCAGAGGATCCGGGTTTGCAGCCAGCCTCAGCTACCTAGTGAGGCACTCTGCAACTTAGTGAGACCCGGTTTCAAAATAAAGAATAAAAAATAGGGCTGGGAATATAGCTCAAAGGTATAATGCCCCTGAGTTCAACCTCCAGTACCGCAAAAAAAAAAAAAAAAAAAAAAAAAAAAAAAAGACTTTTGGGCAGGAGAGGACAGTGTCTTCTATGTTGCTGCAGGACACAGCTAGAACTGAGAGAAGGGAGTCGCAAGGAAGAGGGCAATTCCTCTGAGTAAAGTAAAGACTACCTAGTGATGATGTAACCAATTAATATGGTGCTCTTGGCTGGGCATGGTGGTACACGCTTGTAATCCCAGTATTTGGGAGGCTGAGACAGTAGGATGACAGATTCAAGGCAAGCCTCATCAACATAGGTTGATCATGTCCTTTTCAAGGGTGACATGGATGGGATCCTGCATTAGAAGACACATTAGGATAGAGGACTTTTAGGTCCCTTCCCTCCCATATGGTTGCATATGTTGTTAATGTTGAAGGTCAAAGCATATGGGGTTCACCATGCTGAGACTGGCCCCATTAATACAAAACAAATCCATATCCTCATCAGTCTATTCCTCAACCCACCTGGTTGCCTTTTTAACTCCTCCCCCCTTTTTGGTTTCTACGTGTTGCTACTTTTAAATGCTGTTTCTCACCGGGTCTGCTCTTTATTTTCCATAAATCTTTCACTGTAGGGTAAACAAAAGGAAAATGCTGATAAAATGAGCCAGGATCAAGTGATATGAAAATCTTGTCCACTAATAATGGCAATCAATCGCAATCATTCTTACCATTGCTGTCCCTCGAGCCCCTTCTTTAATCAGCTTCCTTCTTCCCATACCTTCTAGCCCCAAAGTACTGTGCCATCACTCTGTGCTTGAGGGAATGCCTCACAGGCAGTGAGAAAAGACGGAGTATCTTTTAGAATATCAGCCAGCAGCTGGTTAAGTTAAATATCCCTCCACCCAGGCTGTACTACATTGATTAATTTTTAAAGAAATGGCTAAATGAAGTTATTAATTATTTGCATGTATTGCATATGCTCTCCTGCACACCATTATATTTTAATTTACTTTTTAACGAGTAAGCCAATATGATTTTAAAATTATTTCCCATCTGGCATGCAGGCTAATAAAGAAAAGAAATCTACTAATTTATGCCATATCAAATTTAACCCCTTTTTTCTTTTGTACTTTCTAATTACATAGTTCTTAAGGAATTTTTAAAATGTACTTAACCTCCTGGCTCTCTAGCCCACATGCATAGCTATTTAATGTGAGAGAAATGAAATACTCAGTTTTTTGGAGGTCTTAACAATATGAGAACAATATCTCTCTATTATGTCTTTATTTTAATCATACTATGTAAAACTGAAAGACAAGGCAAATTGATTATCTTGCAAAATAATGTCATCCTAATCATCAGAGTGTTCATTTATATTCTGCTTCAGTTTGATGGGGCATATTATGATCAATTTTTTGGAAATGCTATAAACCAAATGCAGTATGTAGGGTAATTCTCCATTACCCTACTTATTTACTTGGTACATATGATACTAGTACCATGTGCCACAATGCATTGTTTATGCAAACACAGGAAGACATTAAGGTTTGGGGGTAGCAAATTCTTTTGAATTTATTTGCTATGGATTTGGGACATTACACATTAGTAATAAGTGGAATCAACAAGAAAAATTACATATGAAAATGTAGATACTAAGGAAGATACTTCTATATGTTGTTCCACATGTACATAAAATAGGAAAATATTTACTTATGCCTTCTAGATGTCTCAAAATGAAAATATATTGCTGCCTTTCAGATGGCTTGTGTCAGCTATCTGGAGGAGACCACATTCTTACTGATCTACATAGAGAGAGAGAGAGAGAGATTGGGGATTGAATTTATGGGTGTTCTACTTCTGAGGTCCATCCCAAGACCTATTTTAGTTATTTTGAAACAGTGTCTTGCTAAGTTGCTGAGGTTTTGCTAAGTTGTTGAGGCTGGCTTTGAACCTATGATCTCCTTGTCTCAGTTTCCCAAATACTGGGATTACAGGTGTGTACCACCACACCTGGCCTTATAATAATATTTAAATAAGCCACTGATTTAATTAGTCAAACATATAAACTCTTATAAAGGAAGAAACAGCTGTATCTAGCTAGTGTCTGTGAATCTCCATTTTGTCCCTGTGATTCTTTCACCAGGGACCCAAGATCTAGAAAACTATTTTCTTCCTCATCACAATCTTATTTTATCTGTTTCCTCCACTCTGAAAGAAGAACTTGTACTGCCATCTCTGCCTTGCATTTATGGGATATTGACAAACACGGAGTTCTCCTGGTGTTCTTTTTTTGTGTGTGTGGTACTGGGGATTGAACTCAGAGGCATTCTACCTCCAAGCTATACCCCCAGCCCTATTTTTTATTCTTTATTTTGAAACCGAGTCTCACTAAGTTGCAGAGTGCCTCACTAGATAGCTGAGGCTGGCCGCGAACCCGGATCCTCCGGTCTCAGCCTCCCGAATGCGGGGATTACAAGCGTGCCCCACCACGCCCGGCTCTCCTGGTGTTCTTGAACACTCCACCATATCCTGAGCAGCAGAAAGAAGGCAGAGTGCATGCTCAATTGTTGCTGACAGAGCTTAGCCCTCATATTTTTCAGAATCAAAGAAAGTTCCTTTTCATCGTTTAATTTTTGAGACTCTGATTTAATATTCTTTTACCTGGACAGTGCTGATGCTGAATATGATCTAAGGACTACAATCAGAAATGCATTTTCTTGCACTGACCTATTGTCATTTCTTCTACAATTATATTTAGCAGCGCAATAATCTTTTAGATAATGGAAAGAAAATGGGATCAAATGTCAAAAGATAGCCTATCTCTTGGTTGATTACTGTCAGCATGATTAAGTCAATTTACTTAAATCTCCTAAGTCTGGTCAAATTCTCCTAAGTCTGGTGAAATTAGGGTGATAGTTTCCAACTGAGAGAGACAGCGTCAGAACCATACAAACTGATGAATGTGAAAAAAAAATGTTTCGCAAGTACTCCAGAAATATGCCTTTTCTCATGTGTGTAACAAGTGTAGCATTATTGTTCTTGTTTTGAGATCAGTCCTCAAGAAATGACACTAGTCATTGGACAAACCATTGCATGACAATATCACTGTAGTCCTGAAAAATCTTAGGATATGATATATATCTAGGTTTTTCCCTGAAAATAAATATAAAGTATTCAGAAACTTCAGAATAGATATGTATATATAGATTTAAAAATCCTTTGTTCTTTTACAATTTTTAGTA
The DNA here is from genome assembly GCA_004027655.1 of Graphiurus murinus. Classification (NCBI taxonomy): domain Eukaryota; kingdom Metazoa; phylum Chordata; class Mammalia; order Rodentia; family Gliridae; genus Graphiurus; species Graphiurus murinus. The sequence continues at coordinate 56,573 of PVLC010006463.1, forward strand.
TTTGTATAGAAAAGTCATTTAATGTAATATAAAGTTAACAATCTCTTTTCATCCAACTAACAAATTCTTTTTATTGAATTTCTAAATTAATATTCTGTAATGATTTATCCAATAGTTATCCAGTGTTCTTCTCAGAAGTCTGAGGCTCTATTTTGATCTTAGTCAACCACACAATTAATCGCATGGCTTTATAAATGTTTGCTCTATCAGTCAACCAAATATTATTTGCTTCATTCATTTTTCTATTAATGGTAGCGCCCCATATATGCAGATTGCAGCAAAGGATTTTCTGTGAAATTTGTGATAGACCTGGTGATCAGTTAGTAAATATGCAAATATCTTGTTATTCAATTTACAAAAGAATATGCATTTTTATTTTTAATTGACAGACAATAATTGTGCATACTTACAGGATATGGTCTGACATTTCAATACATATGTACGATGTATAATGATCAGATTAGGATAATTGGCATATAGAATCCCACATAGACGTGACCAGAAATGAACCTCTTTATGACATATTATAGCTAAACTGGCAAAAGTACAGAATCAAGAAGGAATAGTAAAAGCTCACTGCTGCTGTTTGCATACATACACAATCACCATGATAAAAGTATAAAAAAGCTAAAAGAGAGAAATGCTAAGTCATATTTAAAGGCAACTCAGGCAGAAACTCTGAAGTTCAGGAGAGCATGGGATAATGTATCTAAAATCCTTGAAGAAAATATATCTGCCAACTAAAATTACTATACCCAACTAGGTTTTCTTTTATAATTGAAGAAGAAATAAAGATCTTCCATGATAAGAATAAACTAAACAAATTTATCGCCACTACACCAGCATTATAGAAGATAGTTATGGAAATCCCATACTCAGAAAATGAAGAAAAGGATAAACATAATCATGAAAATGCAAGAAAGAATAAGTTTCACCAGAAAAGTAGACAAGCAAATGAGAATCAGGAAGAAATCAAATGTTATTAACAGAGAAAACTACCAAACCATCAAGATGAATAAGAAAAGAAGAAACAAACAAAGAAGATTCAAAACAATTCAGAAGAAAAACAATAAAGTGACAGGAACAAAAATATATTTTTATCAATAATAACCTTGAATGTAAATTGTCTTAATTCTTCAATTAAAACATGAAAACTGGCTGAGTGGATTAATAAAAAAAAAAAATCCAACAATATACTGCCTCCAAGAAACTTACCTCACAGGCAAAGACATACGCATACTGAAAGTGAAAGGTGGGAAATGATCTTCCAAGCAAGAATAGCTGTACTCAAATCTGGCAAAACAGACTTCAAGCCAGAATCAGTCAGAAAAGACAAAGAAGGTTACTACATATTGATAAATGGAACAATCCATCAAGAATCTATAATGATTATAACTAAATATTCACCTAATGTCAGAGCACCCAGCTTTATAAAACAAACCAAAAGTAAAAGAGAGAAGACCCAAATATATAAAATTGGAAATAAAGAGGGAAATATAATAACAGATACCACTGGAGTTTATGGACCATTATGGAATATTTTCAAAAACTCTAAGTGAATAAACTGGAAAATCTGGAAGAAATGGGCCCAGAAAAGAAGAATTAATACCAATGCTCCTCAAATCATTCCATAAAATGAAAAGGGAAGGAATTATTTCAAACCATTCTATGAAGACAGTATTATTCTGCTACCAAAAACTGATAGAAATAAAACAATGACAAAAAAATATGGACCAATACCCTTTATATTTTTTAACATATATGCAAATAAATATCCTCAAAAAATACTTTAAAATCTAGCTCAATAGCACATTAAAAAAAATTATTCGCCATGATAAAATTGATTTCATTCCAGGGATGCAAGGATGGTTCACCATATGCGATTCAATAAACTAATTAAGTTCATAAATAGAATTGAAGTTAAAAATCACATGAGCATCTCAGTAGGTACAGAAAAGGCCTTCAATAAAATTTAACATCAACTCTAATAAAAGCTCTTAAAAATTATAGAAGATTCATACCTCAAAAATAATGAAGGCTTTATGTGACAAAACAGCCAACATGGAATTGAGTAGGATTGTACAAATTATATCTGTGTTCAAATGATCTCTTCTACTGCTGATTATATTATCTTGGAGTAGTTACTTTTCCATGTTGGGACTTACTTTCTGCCTCTTTGACATGGGAGTAATGTTATTTACTTCCTGAGGTGTTTTGAGGATCGAGAGAAATAACCCATACTAAGCTCTTAGAACAATGTCTATACATGGCGAATGTTCAGCAAACTATGACTACTGTAATTAATTATTGCTTTGATTATTTAATTATCTTACACCTGGCCCCAAATCTAGACCATATTAAGTATTCAGAAAATATTACTTTCTTCATCCGTCTATAATATCTGTTTGCTGAGTTGAACTGGATCTATGAAGGAGGATATTTTGAATATTAACAATCTAAATTGGACTAAGAAGTTACTGATTGTTTAATTTTATAAAATTTTCTTTCACTTTACCTCCCTACCTGTCTTTTTTTTTCCTTCTTTCCTTCCTTGTTTTTTTTTTCTTCTCCTTCTTTTCCTTTTCTTTCTTGATCTTTTTTTCCCAAGCAGATATTATATTAAATTTCCGAACAACTTATGTCAGCAAGAGTGGCCAAGTTATTTTTGAAGCAAGATCAATTTGCATCCACTATGTCACCACCTGGTTCATCATCGATTTAATCGCGGCACTGCCGTTCGATCTCCTGTATGCTTTCAACGTCACAGTGGTGAGTACTGGGCTTAATTCCACATGGCCTTTAACTTAGCTTTCCTCCTGGGTTACTTCTCACATGGTCAGGTTTTAAAAGTTTGTAGCAATTTGTGTTTCCCGGGTTTTATGTCATCTTTAATAAAGAATGCCAAGGTGTCCAGTAACATGTAGGCTAGCTTCTCCACCTGGGAAAATGACTTTTCCTTTTGAAATCTGCATTACTTATTTCAACTTACTTAAATACCCAGGACCAAAAGATACAAAAAGCTTGAATTTATCATGAATACTTATTTACTCACTAGATAAATCCTTTGGTAAGGAAACCATCTGTAAGGATATAAGCCTTATATTACCTAAAGAGATATTTGTTTTAAGAATTTGAAGATTTTTTTTCTTGTTTTATGATTTTTAACTACCTACCTCTTGAGTATTTCACTATTCATTGACAAAGCCAACCAAAAACAAATCTAGAGAGGAATATGGAAATTAAAGTTAAATTAAAATAATTCAGTCATCTCTTAGAAATCCTTGTAAAAAATGTTGGTTGGGGCAGAAACCTAAATGATATAATAATTGACAACTTGAAAATTCTCTTGAACTTGCACTAATACTTGTACCTATTACTCCTCCTTCTTCTGAACCCCTTGTCCTCATGTCTCCTCATAAGTAAGAAAATATGCCCACTTCTAGTAGTAACTATTTTTACTACTTAATAATTGATATTCTTACAACTATTAAATACTCCTTTATATAGATGGACTTTTACAGAGGCCATTTTGCAGTTTTCTGCTAGAGTACACAGCATCAGCATGTGAAAATTTGCTTAAAATTAGTTCAAATGTTTCCTTATAAAGACTTTTCAGGGAGTCTACTTTTGGATCATTAATCCAATTTTCTGCTAGAGTAAACAACTTGAGCATGTAAAAATTTACTTACAATTAGTTTGAATTCAATGCATTTCCTAGTCAGTTGACATCTCTCATAGAAATCATATTCTTTATTTTAGAATTTAAAGGTACCTCTTTCAAGGTTAAACAAAGTGATCAGTGTTTCAAATATAGTCACTACTAACTTCAAAATGAATATAAAACTGTAATCCTGAATATTGTAGACTTGTGTATTTTTTAATTGTACAGTTGGGAGGGCCCACATGGTTAAAAGTATATAACATAGCTGAAACAGAGGCAACAGGGGAAAATACCATATATAATATCAGTCAGCACTACAGCAAATTGTTATCTGGGCTTTCTAAAGTGTTTTTTAAGATTGAATTTGACTAGATAATCGTTCTATAATGAAAGCATAATGACTTTAAAAAACTCTTTTGAAAGACTGCAAAAGAATCTAAAAGATGTAAATCACAAAATACATTTAAAAAACTTTCTGACTTCTGGCAAATTGTTAAGTAAATGCTATTTAACAGAATTCTGCCTTAGTTTGCTGCTTTGCTAGTAAGTACAAATAATTTTTTTTTACATTCCATTTTTTTCTTTGGATACTAAAAAAGGAAGATAATTTAAAATGTGTATGTATAGTCTATTATTATAATACAAAATAAATATGAAATAAAATATTTAACATATTTGTTATTAGCATCTTCATTACTTAAAATTAAAATGAATCAAGGATTTTTATAAGTCTAATTTTCATCTTCAGATAAATTTTAAATATTTCACTTTCACTGTTTTCCTGCTCCCTTTTCAACATTCTGTCCTGTGAACCCCGTAACTGCTTTATGAAGAAATGCAAGGTGCCGATCAGCATCTATGTCAGAAAGGAAGAAATCTCAACCAGTGATACTGTTTCTGCTTTTCATAGGACAGAGCATATGATCATATACAGAACCAGCACATAAATTTGTTATCCCCTTCAAATAAGCTAGGATGAATTATTCTATTTGAACAGAAAAAAAGCTTTATTGCAGTATATTATGTTTCCTTTCCAAGAAAACATAATTTATGAGAAATAAGTAAACTGTTATGTTGTTATACTGCAAAGATGAAAGAAAGGAAGGAAGGAAGGAAGGAAGGAAGGAAGGAAGGAAGGAAGAAAAAAAAGAAAGGTGTTTTTCTTCCAGATTTAAAATATGTCCAGTTAGTGTTTCTCCATAGATCACAATAAAAAAATGTATTAGAATCACCAAAAAATGTATTGCACACTTTGTCTTTGTCTGCCCATAAGTGGGCAAGGCAATTGTTTTAAATGTAGTTCACACATTTATTTATTAAGACTTACCATGTATGTCACCATGAAAGACACTATGCGAGAAAGCATGAGAGTGGAAAAGACAAAGGCATGAGTCCCAGTTTTATCTCTTGCTATCTGAGCACTTTTTGGAGAAGTCAACATCAGATTAGGACTAAAATGAGCAAAAGAAATTCCCATGGTTTCAAGCAACCTAAAAAAAGGCAACATTTCTAACAAATGCTTTGCTAACTGTCTGCCATGTAGAAAGAACTCGGTGCATGTCAGCTAGCCCTTCCTCCCTCAGCCTTTTTCTTCTCTCACCTTACTTCTCCCCCCAGTTGACAGCCAGAAGGTAGTCACGTCCACTTAGTAAGACAGGAAACTACTAGATAAGACGTTTGATGTATGCATCTGTGTACAGGTAGCTTGTAATTCTCATCAGTGACAAATTCAAATAGTGTCCCAAGAGTAATAAGAGTTTTCTTTCAGATAACATATTTACATTTAAATCAATTATACCTCTTTCTGACATTCATTGAGAGCCAAAATTCACCTTGATAATAAGAAGCTGCTGATTCTGATGGGAGCAAGTATAATTTAAAAAAAAAAAGTACCAGTAAAATAACCAGAGATGCCTTATCTTGGACACCCAAACTTGTGTCCTTGGTCCTTGCAAATGGCTCACACCTGTAATCCCAGAACATGGGAGGTTGAGGCAAGAGGATTACAGGTTCAAGGCCAACCTCTGCAACTTAGCAAGACCTTGTTTTCAAATAAAAAATAAAATAGAACTGGGAGTGTAGAACATCCCTGGGTTCAATCCCTAGTACCATAAAAAATAGCCATTGTTCTCCTTTAAGGCAGCTCCACATTCTTTTCTCAATCATCTTCTTTTTGGTCAGAGAAAATGGGGAGAGTGTATCAACATCATGTGTTCAGAGGACTTCGTTCATCTGGACTTCTGTTCCAGATTTCATTTCACCCACAAAGAACACATTTACATCTAGCTATCAGATAAACTCCATCTCCAGTAGCTCCTCTAAATGACAAAGTAGAAATTGCAAACTCTTAGCATGTGACCCTCTAGCTTACTACCAGTGGAGGAAACGGGAGCTGAGAACCTGGCTGTGAAGGAAAAGAAAGTAATACTTGACACAGCAAAATAACACAAAGAAAGAAAATAGCACAGAGAGCTGGCAAGTTCCTTAGACACTCTTAACCTTGTGCTTTGTTTCAGTATAGAATAGTTCACAAGATTACAAGGAAGCATACTTTTATTGACTATTTTGTGTTTATGCTGAGGTTGGAGTGTTTTATATCTTCATGATTTATCTTTTATTTATTGAACAAATATTTATTGGATTCTTACCACATATCAGGCATTACTGTAGGTATGCTTTTTCTAGAGATCAGGCGAGATGGCTAACAGAGGCAGAAACTACGAATCAACTGACCCCAATTAATTACAAAGGCAAAACCCTCAAAATTGCTGATTGTTTAGTATTTTGTTCTGTGAAACTGAAACTGTAATTAGTTATAGCCTGCAAACCAACCCTTTCCCCTCTACTCATGGTCTCCCTGCCAAGAAATTAGATGAAGTCAAGGAGTTTGTCAGGCTCTATTTCTGCATGAGTTAATAGTTTGTATTTTCTATTATAGAATGTTCTCTGAGGCTTTTTGAGGTTGTACAAAGAGTAAGAGTTACGTGTGCCATTTAATAATAGTAATAGTGACCATGTAGATGGAGGCCAATGGTGCATGTCTTTCAGTTGGGCCCTAAAGTCAGGAAAGTAACCTCTTAGGTATGAGTCTATCGCTTCAGTGCACGAAAAGGCAGGACTCGCGAGATTTTTTCAAAAATTTCTTTTTGATTTGATTTTGTTTCCTAAGCATGCTTATTTAAGAGAAAGTTTAGAATGTATATGTTACAGGCAAATTTTGTTTCTGTCCATTGATAATGTTAGAAGCAACATAATATAGCATATGAGGCAAGAGAGGCTGTTGATACGGGCGAGCAGAATTTGCTCAATTTTATGGGTCTACTTATTTAAAAAATAAACCGTAAGTTACTTTTACTACCACTCTTCAGGCTTTTAATTCAACTTGTGTGCATTATTGTTATAAAGCAAACCCTTGTTTGGGGAAGGGGAAATTGGGTTAAAAGGACATTGTATAAGGAGGTGGAATCTTCTTGTATTCAACTGAAATATAACATTTTATATTTCAGTTCTGTTTAAAAACAATATATAATATTGTTTTTAATCAGATAGAGAAAAAGAGATAAATCCTAATTAAACAAGACAAGTCTTTACTCAAAGGAAATATTATTATTCTTTTCATCCTATCCTTTATTTTATCACCTCCTAACATAATATATAATAGGTCAAGAACAAAGATCATACAAATGACCGTAGAATGGAAATCATGATTGGACTCAACTTCTAGAACATTCCAGAAGGGCTGTAAGTTAAAGTGAATGCATGAATTTAAGCCCTGGGCCAAGTTGTGTTGCTCTGTCTCCTACCACAGGTGTCCCTCGTGCATCTCTTAAAGACTGTGCGGCTGCTGCGTCTTTTGCGTCTCCTGCAGAAGCTGGACCGTTACTCCCAACACAGCACAATCGTCCTGACTCTGCTCATGTCCATGTTTGCGCTCCTTGCCCACTGGATGGCGTGTATCTGGTATGTCATTGGAAAAATGGAGAGGGAAGACAACAGCCTTCTGAAGTGGGAAGTTGGTAAGGGCTTACATTTGTCGTGTTTTCCATTTTTAAGTTGAAAAGGAAGGTTGTCTAGAATTTGGAGGAGTTGAAAGCTCTCGCTGTCTCTCTCTCTCTCTCTCCTCCCTCCCTCTCTCTTTCTCTCCTCTTAATCCATGATACAAGTGACTTCTTTCAAAGAAGTTTTCTGAAACACATTTTTTTCAAAACTTAGTGGGCTTTCAAGCTAAAGTAACTTAAAAAGATCTAAATGGTTCAAAATGATCAGCAAAGTCGTAGAAGTGTTTGGATAAGTAATGTGTGATTTTATCTTCACATTCCAATGCAGAACTAGTAAGAATGAATCACCCAGCAATTGGTCTATTGCCTGTCACTGCAATATTTACATCCTAAGAAAATAATCACTTATATTTGGGATGGCATGTCAATAGGAAGATACCTCTTAAATTAATAGAAAGATATTCTCTCAAAAAAAGAAAGAACTATCACAATGGTGCACACTCTACATTTAACATTCTTTGAGAATTTGTGATGGCAGAGACGATTGGATATTTACAAAATCATTTATAAATATATTCCCATAATACATGACATTTTAAAGGAGATTTTCCAAGTGTTACATAATTCTGCATAAATGAATCTAAAATACTATGCACATGGACACATTTTTAAACTCATGTTAGCCACAGGAAATTTATAGAAAATAAAAATTCTCAAGACCATAACCCTGTCTCTTAAAATATCTACATTCTTCCCAAAGTCATACTCTTTAGAGAATTGTCATATATTCCTACATGAGGAATTTTTTTTCCCTTAATCTGACATTTAATCAAAAGAATCTGTTTCTTAGTTGCCTCGAAAATCCATTGCTCATCTTCTCCACCAAAAATCAATCTTGAACTTTTGAAAGAATCCCATACCTTTCACAGCGATAAAGCCACAGGGGACTCCCGAGAGAGAAATGCCCCAACTTTTCTTACCAGCCCTTCCTGGCAAAATGCATTTGTGGTGTCCCTCTGTTGGCTCTCCTAAATGCCACTGTGTCACCACAGGACACATACAAAGCCTTCAAAGGACATCACTCAAGAATGAGCTGGAGCTCTCAAGAAAGCAGGTTCAAGAGAGTGGATCTCCTGTCCCACTTATTATTAAAAAAAAAAAAAATCTCCTACACATCTCAACTTCATTTCTGAACTACACAAAGCAATCAATGTGTTCTGATCATTTCCTTACAATGTGTTTTTTTTTTTTTTTTATCTTCCTTATCAAAGCACTTTCTCTATGTCATGCTAAGGACCTCAATTCTCAGAAGCCAAAGAAAGGAGTAAATAAAATAGCAGAGTGAAAGCAAAAATATCCTAGATAAAAACAAGATCGAAAAAGAGAGGGTAAAAAAAAGGATAAAAAGGTCTGAATTGTACTTTGAATTAAACAGTCGCCTTCATCACATACTCTAATCTTGCACTAAATGATATTCAGAGAATCGCAACATTAGATCCCTGCCCTTCATTTGAATCCATAGTCAAATTCTGACTTGTGGTCAGCACCTGATTCCTTTTTAGACGTGACCTAACTTCCTTCAGGCCCCTGACCTATACATTCATATTAATTTGTAAAGCTTGTCTAGTCTGAGTCTCCAGATGGGCGCATTCAGCTTATTCACGCTCTCCAATTTAGTTACATGACAAAAGCTTTCTGTTGCGTTTCCGACATGTCAGTCCGGCTGCAGCTATACAATCTAGCTGAACCAATAACCCAAACTGTATCTGTATCTCAACTTCATTTCTGAACTACACAAAGCAGTTCCTTGGTCCTGGTGTTAGAGCTCAATGTGATGGATGAGAGGTCCTAAGCTGGCTGCCAACGCTATGAAGATGGCATCAGCCATGTGCAGTGGTGTGGAGAGCACAGGGAAGGGGCGGTAGAACTCGCCTCGGATCACAGCTCCATCACTGACCAACCTTAGATGTCAGTAATCCTGCTCACCTGTCTGCGCCTCAGTCTCCTCATCTACAACATGAGAAAGTTTGCCATATACTTTGCAAGTCGATTTTAGGTTCCATAATTTGCAGCTCTTATGGAAAACCAAACTCAATATTGTGTGCTATCTATGCTATGTGTGTGTGTATGCTTCATGTGCATATTTATATATTCTGTTCTTGATAGCTGTGTCCACACAAACCATTAATTGCAACCATCCAATGTCTACTATTTGAGGGTGCAGCAGGAAGTACATCCTATGATTATGGCCTGTCAAGGAACTGATACGTTTCACTCAATTATGATAAGAATAATTGAACACTTATCTTTAGAAAGTTGGATTTCCTGTCCAAACACCTCTAAAGATATAATTATAATTTCTTGTGTTGCTAGTGATTGAATCTAGGGGTGCTCTAACATTGAACTACACCCCCAGTCCTTTGTATATTCTATTTTCTATTTTGAGACAGGATCTTGATAAATTACTCAGGCTGGCCTCAAATATGCAATTCTCCTGCCTCAGACTCTTGAGTTGCTCAGATTACAGGTGTGCACCACCACACCCAGCTCAGTATTTGATTAGGAAGGCAATGTACTTACTATGTCTGTAAATATTCTATGTATAGGCTTGGACAGGACTTTACCAGCCTATAATATTACTTGTATCATTTATTCATTTAAAACATTCTGTAGCTGAGATTCATATACAAATTAAATAATTATGATCTTCCCTATCTCATTTTATAATGAAGCAGTTGAAAGCCTAGGTTAATTTAGTTTTTAACTGTGTCATTTTTCACCAGTAATAAGTTTTACCTCTTTTGATCCAATTACCATGAATCAAAATATTCATCACACAAATGAAATCCAGCTAGGGAACACATTGTTCTTTATGTTTGTGGCAAACAGATAGGACAGATTCATCTTTCTGAAGGTAAAATTCTTTTCTAATCATTATTAATTGCTCCAAGATGATTTTGTTCGTCTTCTTGGCAGACCCTCCAATTATAACTAAAGAGTGTTCCAATATTTTAAGTCAGATGAAATCAGAGTTAATCTTTAAAAGATGTCTAGTGTCACTTCTTTATATGATATCTATTTTTGGAAGGAAGAATTTATACCTGTGGATATGTTATATCAGCAGCTATGAAAAGATTTGCCTATTATCTTTTATTTCATATTTTTATGTATTTTGATAGTATAGTCTAAGAAATTTTGAGGTATGACTTACTGTTTCATGGAGTTTTAGACCTAGGAGGACCTTAGGCCAACTCCAACTTTATAAGGAGAACTTTGGCTTATTAAATAGGTTTTACAAATTCCATGATGGAATGGTGTTGATCTAATGAATCCACTGTTGGTTCTCTCCTGTGGCGTGTGGCTCTTGGCACATGAAAAATGTACCAAAAAAAATTTGTTAAATGAATCAATGTTTGAGGTTATTCAATTACTAAATGATAATTATGATACAAGAGCCTAGATTCCCTAACTTCTTGCATAGAAATCTTCTAGTAATTTTGAATACTATGAAATTATAGGGAATGGCTACTTCACAAACTCTTTCTGTCTAAGAAGATAAGAACCAACAGAGCGATCACTTTCAGATGTGGTCATTCATTTGAAAAAATATTTTCAAGCATCCTATCTATGTTTGGCCCTGCAATAGACACTGTAGATACCAAAACAAAATATTTGATATCATGGAGTTTAAAGTCTAGGGGGGGGGGAACCAAACAATTCAATGGGGATATGTTCCGTAAGAGGAATGTAGAGAGAGGCATGACAACTCAATCTAACTGTAATATCGGCAGAGCCTTTCCAGAGATGACCTGAGCTTTAAAGGATGAACAAATAGTTCCTGTCTGTACAGTAATATGCAGTTTCCTAGGACCTGCACAAAGAGTGGGTGGGATAGAGGGTGGTAGTAAGATAAGGCTAAAGAGGCTGGTAGGAAAGGCAGGGGCTAGATCGTGTGTGCGTGTGTGTGTGTGTGTGTGTGTGTTACTGAAGATTGAACTCAGGGGCATTCTACCTCTGAGCTACACCCCCAGTCCTTTTTTTATTTTTTATTTTGAAACAGAGTCTCGCTAGTTTGCTGAGAGTCTCAGCTAAGTTGCTGAGACTGGTTTTTAACCTGTAATCCTCCTGTTTCAGCCTCCCAAGTACTAGGATTACAGACATGTGCCACCATGCCCAGCTAGGACTGGATCTTTAAAGACTTTGTGCCAGGTTTTAGAGCCTGCACTTCAATCTCGCTAGGTTGATGAGAGTCTCAGTACTTGCTGAAGCTATCCTGGAATCCTGAGATCCTGGAATTTGGATTTAGTGTTTCAAGGCTGGGATTTAACACTGTATTAAAAAGACATAGCACAACAGAACCTGAGAGTTCTTTTGAAAATTAAATTTTCATTTTGGTTGCAAAGAAATGCTTTGAATGACCCCTCTAGGGGCTCGTTTGCTATAAGGGGATCTCAATAAGATTATAAATGTATAAGAAAGACTGAGGATGTGTTAGTGGTGGAGCACTTTCCTGTGTGCATGAGACCCTGGGTTTCATTCCTAGCAACACACACACACACACACACACACACACGCGCGCGCGCGTGCGCACGCGTATAAGACTTTACATGTTTTCTTATATTTCTAATTATGTAAATTATATATATATTTAGTTTATTAATATATAATTAGGTTTAAACCTATATATGTATGTTTAAGAATGGCAATCATAAAAAACACGAACAACAACACCTGCTGGCGAGGGTGTGGAGAAGTGGGAACCCTAATACATTGTTGGTGGGATTGCAAACTTGTGCAACCACTGTGGAAAACAGTATGGAGGATCCTCAGACGATTGGGAGTGAACCTACCATATGACCCAGCAATACCACTACTGGGTATCTACCCAACAGAATGGAAACCAAATTATCAGACCGATGCATGTATATCTATGTTTATAGCAGCTCAATTCACAATAGCCAAACTATGGAAGCAGCCAAGATGTCCAACCACAGATGAATGGATTACAAAACTATGGGATATGTACACAATGGAATTTTACTCAGCCATAAAGAAGAATAAAATCATGTTCTTTGCAGGGA
>PVLC010006464.1:0-69315 GCA_004027655.1 Graphiurus murinus
AGAAGGTGGTGTCTCGGAATTGCCAAGGATGGAGCAGGAGTGTTGTGATTGGTTCATCTATACTTGATGTTGTCACCAAAAGGAAAAAAAGAGAATGGGTTGGGATCATAGAAAGATAAATTATGTTCTGCCACATGAAACTATGAAAGTTGACTTAGTTTGTAAGCTGAAGCTCTGCTAAGGGGAGGAACATATAACATATATGGTTTAACTATGAACCAGTGATACAATTGCTAGCATTTTAAATTACTTCTCAACTACTTCTGTTATCTTACAAGAACTTCCTCTGTGTCTCCAGTTTGAACCCCATTTGTACACAACTGTTAGTTCCTTCATTCAGTATAGGGGCACCAATGGCTCCTTTGCTCCAGGTGCTGGGATGCAGAAATGAAAGACACAGCAAGGGACATTTTCTTATCTCTGGAGGAATCACATCATCTAATCTTGTTGGGACTGAGACTCTTTGTTTGTAATTATGTTTTCCAATGATAATAACTCTAGTTCTTCTTTGCTGTGGGAGCAAAACAAGAGAATTTATATATGAAAATCTGTTCACTGGTACCTATAAAACACTATACAGTCCGGTTATTCTTCAGTTTTCAGGAGCCAAGTATACATCACTTCTACCCACATCTTCCTGGCCATTAATATTTTAAACTTTTTTCATATACACATAGATAAAAGTCTCTTTATTAAGAAACAATTTGCTGGGTTTGGTAATGCACACCTGTAATCCTAGTACTTAGGATGCTGAGACAGGAGGATTACAGGTTCAAGGCCAGCCTCAGCAACTTTGTGAGACCCTGTTTAGAAAAAAAAATTGGTCTGGGTGGATATCGAGAACCCCAGGCTGAACCCTCAATCGTGAGGCCCCAATAAAGATGCCACCTGAATGTTGCTGATTCAAACCTCTCTTTATTACACCTCTCTCTCTGGGATCGAGGGCGCTACACAAGCGGTAACAAACACAGCACAGAAGCCGTCTCTCCAAATAGTGCCTTTCCAACAGACTCCCAAAAACCCCTCTCTCTAGCAATCCACCTTCCACTAGCAACCCACAACCTTTCCTCCCAGAACTTCTCCAGCAACCCACTCCAGCAACAACCCAGCCAGCCTTTCCCCAGCAACCCTCTCTTGGGCGAGAGGTGGAGGCTCTTAAAGCCACACAGGGCCTAAGCCACGAGGCGTCTCATACAGCTCTCACCTGGGCCGGCCACTAGTCGGGTGTGCTGGTGCATGCGCTCTGGCGTGGGGTAGCCCTAGAATGTTTACCACCTGCAGCCACTTCTGGCACTCTGCCAGGCGCCATCTAGAGGCGAGGTCTAGCTGGCCAGACTAGGCCCCTGACAGTTGGATATCTCAGAGAACTCCCTGAGTTCAATCCCAAGTACTGAAAAAAGAAAAAAAAGCAAGAAAAGAAAAAAATTCCAGAATTTATGGATATAGAATGGCTGATCACATGTTGTTGAGCTTCACAAGGTTGCTTCTCAAGTGATTCACTCCCATCAACAGTTTATAATATTTCTCTGGGTTCCACATCTTTGTTAACACTCAGAATGGTAAAGTGCGACCAATAGGACAGGTGCAAAATAGTATCCAAGTGTTATTTTAATTTATATTTCACTGTTTTCTAGTGATGTTGGATACACTTTATAATTTTTGGCCTTTTATGTTTCTTATTCTTTGAAATGCCTCTTTCTCTCTTTTGTTCATCTGAAAAACCAATTGTTTTCATGTTTTCTGGAAGAAACAAAACACCAACAAACAAAACCCCCCAAAGCTTACCCCTCTTCCAAAAAAAAAAAAAAATTGGGTGCATTCTAGAATTGGGCAGGGTTATTTTAAAGTCTACTATTAAAAAAAATTATCCTATCTTATTCATACCCAAACTGGTAGGTCAAGAAGAATGTGATCTTGACCTGTGGCTCCATATGACCTTTTGAGTAGCCTGTCACCTCTCAGAAGGCTGGGCCAAAGCGATGGCCTGAGCAAAACTTTGCCATGATCTACGGACCCTGAGCAGGGCACACGGGACTGGAATGCTTCCTGTCTGTCAGGAACCAAGACCAGGTGAGGTGTTTCAATCTCCAGGATACAACTGGGGATTTAACAAGACTCTCTACACTTCTACCTAGCACTTTTCAGCTGAAAACCTCAAGGCACTCAGGAAACACTAATTAATTAAGCCTTCCAATAGCCCTGTGAAATAGGTAAGAAGGCCCAGGAACGTGTCTCTAGGGAAGCAACATGGCAGCTGTTTAGCAACATGCAGGAATACAAAGTGGCAGGCAGTGCGGAACTACAGACATGGGCAATTAAAGCTTGATAAAAGCACTGGGAGGTGGGCTTCTGTCTTGGAATTTGGCCCAGATTCTGACACTGACAGTTCTAGTGTTAGGAGGAGGGACCAGGCAGTGAGCACTGCTCAAAATCCAGATGGAGCTTGACCACTTCCATTAAGTGCAGAGCTGCAGTGTTTCCTGAGATATGATTTGTTTGTTCAGTTGCCTTTGCTGTGCTGGGGATGGAACCCAGGGCCTCGTGCATGCCAAGGCAAGAGCCCTATCTCTGAGCTACATCCCATCCCGATATGATGATTTTTGTTTACTATTTAAAACATTTTTTAAAATGATATTAACTATTGCTCCTTCATGCCTTAAACCCCATTTCTCTTTTGAGGAGTGAACAAAGTGAATGTAGAAATAGAATCAGTAAAATATGACCCTTGTGAGTGAAAATTTATATATATTTTTATTTATTTACTTATTTATTTATTTATTTATTTATTTATTTATTTATTTATTTATTTATTTATATTTTTTTGCAGTACTGGGAGTTGAACTCAGGGGCATTCTACCTCCGAGCTATACCCCCAGCCCTACTTTTTATTCTTTATTTTGAAACCTAGTCTCACTAAGTTGCGGAGTGTCTCACTAGGTAGCTGAAGCTGGCCGCGAACCCGGATCCTCCGGTCTCAGCCTCCCGAATGCTGGGATTACAAACGTGCGCCACCACGCCCGGCTTATATTTTTGATAATCAAAAGATTTCTCTCTGAGTTTTCTTTTTTTATACAAGACAATCTGGGAATGAGGGGAAGCCACTTACAGATAGTAACCACGTTAGCAGTAGCAGGATTTAGGAGGAAATTTTTAAATGTTTATAAGTATAAAATTTTAATTTTAGAAATGTAAAAAAAAAAAAAGCAAGGCAGATGATCTAATTGTTTTTACTTCTATGTAAGAATTTTCTTTTTTAAGACCTTGCATTATTCTATTTTATCTGAAAACTGCAAGCATCAAAAAAATTTCCATTTTAAGATCTTGAGTTATTCTTTACATCCATAAAGAACCAAAGTTATGGGTTTGAATTAAAAAGGAGTTTGGTAGTCCCAAAGAAGAATTACTAGCTCTCAGTGTTAAGGGAGAATAGCACTAATATTTACTGGGTGTTTCTACTTTATGCCAAGTACCTTACATATTATAATCTCATTTAATCTTTGCATACTTATAAACACACATATATGTATAAATAATACATTTATAAAATAAAAACTTAAATATCTCCATCATAGTGTCTCTTTTTATTTTATATATATTTTCAGATAAAAAGGGTTTATGTATACACCTGTATGTTTAGAAATAGGAATAGCATATATGGCTGGGCACCTGTAGTTCCAGTAGGAGGGAGGCTGAGACAGGAGGATTGCAGGTTCAAGGCCAACCTCAGCTAATTAGTGAGGCCCTTCACAACTTAGTGAGACCCTGTTTCAAAATAAAGAATTAAAAATAGGGCTGGGGGTGTAGCTCAGGGGTAGAATGCCACTGGGTTCAATCTCCAATACCTCAAAACAAAACAAAATTAAAGCAAAACCAAAACCAGCATATATGTACCTGAGTGTGTGTGTGTGTGTGTGTGTGTGTGTGTATATATATCTATATATATATTTATGTATATATATACACACATAAATGTATATGTGTATGTACTTGTCATTATATATGTACAATTTTAATTTATGCAAATGGAATTATACTGTCAAACCACTATCTACATAGCTTTAAACTGTAAATATATATGGGAGCTCTTTCAATTGAAACACATAACAAGTTCATTATTTTTGTTGACTCTAGCATTCCATTGTATTAATGTGTGAGAGTATATTAACTAGTTCTTGTATGGACATTTAGATTGTTTCATGTATTTATAAACAGTATAAGAATTTGTCTGCATCTTGGCAGATATTTTTGAATATACAGGTCTATAGAACATTTTCTAATAATAGAATTATTGGATTAAAATATATGAGCATTTAAAAATTTGACAGACACAGCAAAACTACTATCCAAAAATACCATGTAAATTTATGCCCTTTCACCAACAATGGAAATTCCAATAAGAATTTTAAGTTTCTTTTTCTATACAGTATTGTCAATACTAGTTATTGTGGCTTTTTAATTATAGGCATGCATCACCATGCCTGGCTTTACATTATCTGTAAAAAGTTGGCGTATATAGTCTTTTTTTTTTTTGTGGTATTGGGGATTGACTCAGGGGCATTCTACCTCTGAGCTATACCCCCAGCCCTATTTTTTTATTCTTTATTTTGAAACAGGGTCTCACTAAGTTGTGGAGTGCCTCACTAGGTAGTTGAGGCTGGTTGTGAACCTGGATCCTCTGGTCTCAGCCTCCCGAATGCTGGGATTACAAGCGTGCGCCACCACCCCCAGCTGTATATAGTCTTTTTAAGTTAGACAATTAGTTCTTTTCATCTATGTTGCGCATACTTTTTGAACTATTTTTTTTTCTTTTGACCCCATTTGTGCATTTTTGAATGTATAGAACTTTTATATTTCTATGTAGATAATTTATCATTCTTTTAAACATTTCTTCTAGGTTTTATGTTCTATTCACAAGGGTCTTTCCAATTTTGAGCCTATAAATAATATTGCCTGTGTTTATTCTAATGTATTCATAGGTTTTATTTTTATACCTTTTTTACTCATCTGGAGGTTTTCATTCTTTATTGGCATAAGGAGCAGTATAGTGCTCCATTCTCTGTCTCTGCTTTCACCCATTTTTCTTTTCTCCCTCCTTTGTCATCAGCTAGCTAGATATCCTAATTCTGGTAATTGTCTAGTCCATCCTTCCCTGTAATTTGAAAGGCCTCCTTTGTCGTCTCAGCATCTACATCTTACGTATGAGAGGTCACACTAGCAAAGGCAGTGGCAGGGCCAAGATTTGATTCCTTGTTAGTTAAATTCTGAACTTCTTTCCGCTTTACTAAGTTTTAGACTGATGCTTGGGAAGGCATGTTTATCATCTTGGTTTAGATTTGGAGTTTGTTTATTATTTTGCATTCCAGATCCTTGGTTCATGACGTGCTCTGGGTCCAGGCATTGCTTTTCATTTTCATTTATAGTTTTTGTATTAGGTGCATTGTAATGATACATCATAGAGAGGATCAAAGTGATACAGATGTGCATGTGCACAGCACGTGATGTGCTTCCTTCTGAACCCCATCCCCCTCCCTCCCTCCATGTACATGTTAGTGAGATTGGTAGTGATACCTTCACTTAAGAGCATAGTATTATTTGAACTGTTTCATTTATCAGTTCCCTTTTCCTCCTTTCCCTAGTCCCCCTCCACTATTCTACTGGTCTCTTCCCTCATTTTTTTTTTTTTTTTTTTTGTGGTACTGGGGATTGAACTCAGGGGCATTCTACCTCTGAGCTATACCCCCAGCCCTATTTTTTATTCTTTATTTTGAAACAGGGTCTCACTAGGTAGTGAGTGCCTCACTAGGTAGCTGAGGCTGGCCGCGAACCCGGATCCTCTGGTCTCAGCCTCCCAAATGCTGGGATTACAAGCGTGCGCCACCACGCCCGGCTTTCTTCCCTCATTTTTATGAAGTCTTTTTTGTTTCCTGTTTTTTTCTAGCTTCCTCATACGAAAGACAACATATGACCTTTGATTTTCTGAGACTGGCTGATCTCATTTAGCATAATATTCTGTAGTTCCATCCATTTTCCTGCAAATGACATAATTTTGCTTTTCTTTATGGTTGAGTAAAATTTCATTGTGTGTATATACCACATTTTCTTTATCCATCAGGCATGCCTTTTTAAATGAATTACTAAAATAATCAACCATATGTCCACCACTCATCAACAGAAACTAGAGCATTAACAAATATGTCCTTCTCTTCCTGGTCCCCCATCTTTTCTATTTGAATTTACCTATCCTGAATCTTGTGTTGTTTTGTCCCTTGTTTTTAAACAATATGTCTGTCAAAAAATGTTTATATAATGTTATTCAGTGTTAATTGTTTTTAACTATATAAAAGAGGCAGAAGCTGTATACAATATTTTGAGGCTTATTTTTATTTTTTGTTCAATGTTATATTTCTAAGATTAACTCATATTTTTGTTATAGGTAAATTATTGTACTTTGAAAAATAGTCCACATTATTTTATAAAGTTAAACATCCACATACCTTGGAACTGATTAATTTCACTCTTAGGTTTATGTCCAGAGGAAACTCTTGCAAATGCATAATAGGAAATAAAAACAAAGATGTTTATAGCACCATGCTTATACTAACAAACCTCTAGGAACAATCAAATAATCAATAAAAGAGATTTCTCCTATTGAAGAATAAAGGAATAATTTTTTGCCATTTAAGAAAAACTGTAATGCAATTGTATTCATTTAAAAATATCATACCAAATTCAACATATTATAGTCTACCAGTGCATTGACTTGTGGTGCCAACTTCGCCAATATTTGCAAGACTTAGAAGAAATATACCACAGGAGAAATATAACATTATATTGGTTCATATATTTGGAATTTGTTTAAATGTTTTATTTATTAGTAAGGTTGCAGTTCTACTTGGGATTTTAAAGCATTCAAACATGGATGTGTATGCTCAAACAAAATTTTACAAGTATTTTATAATACTTTATTTTATAATGGCATGCTGCTAATTTATACAAGTAAATGTAAATGACAAGTGAATATATAATCAAGTAACAAGTGAATGTGATACTCTTACATATTGATTACAGAGAGATTTAGTGTTTTTATATTTATAATTAGGAATATGTTCAATATTTGTTGTTATTCAATCTAGAATCAAATTTTTTGATACACTAGGGAAACTGAGAAAAACACCTTACCATTGCCATTTCTTATCATAGAGAATCAAGATTTTTTTGCACATTGATCAAAACCCCCCACCAAATTTGGATATAAATTGAACATTAGCCTAATTTGATTACAATTAAAATCTATACCTGTATCTTGATCATCTTTACCCTTTCAGTGAAGAAAGGATTCCCTACTCTGAATAGTATAAGATGGCCAGACATATGACATCCAACACTGGGCAGATGAAATTGGTAGCAACTTATTCGTCAGATAGCCTCACTGCCCTAAAAGGAGGACACAGCATGCCACTGAGGACCACAGAGGATTGGCACTGGGAGCAGACTGAACAATTAGGGGCTATGGGAGGCAGGCTTTGTAGAACAGAGAAGGCGGTGCCCCCCGCCCCTGCCCCAGTTTGTGTAAAATAATGGAATTGGCTTGCTTGAATACTTTCGTGACTGGCAGGAAAGTGAAAACCATTAGGTTGAAGACCAGTGGGAGACTGCTGCTCCTGCTGGTAGAGGTACTAGTCAGGTGAGGAACATAGCTAGTAAGAGCAGAAAAACTTAATATTTGGGTCCCTGGGAACCCCAAAGACATTAAGGTAGACAGACATGAAATTTTAGGCCTTATGCTACAGTTTTCCAGTTTCAAATTCTTTTTAGCTCATTAAAACATCTTTATTATATCTATTGATTATCTGTCTGATGTAAGTGTAAGATTTTGTAGTACTCGTTTCTGAAAAAATAATGGTTTTATTTATACTGTAGGTTTCTAAGTAGGGTATTGGTTTAAAAATGCCTTATTTTACTAGAGAGACTCTAGATAATGGAGGAGAAACCTCAGTGGAGCCAGGGAAATAGTCTAAGGGAAGGGGAGGAGGGAGAGTGAGGTTCATAGAAGGAATTACTACGTTCAGCTATGTGTACATAGGTGAAAATACCAATGTCAATCTCAGTACTCTGTATGGTGAAGGGGGGAGATGGGGAGGCAGTGGAGGTGGGCACCAAGTGCTGTGTGCATGTATGTCACTGTCAATGTGATTCACATTATAATGCACCAATAAAAGAATATAAAAATAAAATGCCCTATTTTATAATGTGTTTCCATTGTCTTGGCTTACATTATTTCTGATGAGAAGTCTGTTGTCATTTTTATGAGTGCTTATGTAATTTGTCTTTTTTCTGATTGCTTTTAAGATTTTCTTTTCATTATTAGTTTTATATAATTTGATTATAATATATTTTGGTATAATTTTATTCATGTTTCTTGGAGTTCATTGAGCTTCTTTGATCTTTGGGTTTTCACCAATTTAGAAAACATTCAAAAACGTTCAGTCATTATTTCTTCAAGTGTTTTTTTGTCCCCATCTCCCACTTCCTTTAGTGACTTCAACTACACATTAATTAGGCCACTTGGGGTTGTTTCTTCATACTCCAGTCAAGTTGACAATCCAGATTAACCATCACCAAGTATTAAAAATGCAAAATGTTCAGAGGTGAAATAATTGAATCATGAAGATTCTAATCTCATGAGTGGATAAATCCATTGGTGAATTAGTGGATGTATTGGGTGATAATGTAGACAGGTAGGGTGTCACTGAGGTTGTAGGGCTTATAGGGTGTGGCTTTGAGATTATATATGTCTTGTCCCCTAGACATGCTCTGTCTCTCTCTCTCTCCCTGCTTCCCACTACCATTCCCTAAGCTCCACAGACATGACTCATCCTAACATGGACTGAAACTTCTTGAACTGTGATAAATAAACCTTTCTTCCTCTAAGTTGTGGCCGTCAGGTACTTGGGTCATAGCAGTGAGAATGTTGACTGAAACACCTTGTGATTTTTTCTTTTATTGTCCCAGATAGCCTTGTCTCTGTATAGTATATAATGTAGCTTGCTTTCAGTCTGCTATTAAGGCATGACTAAAGCAGTATTTATTCAGGGTCATGATTTTCCTGTTAGAGAGGCAAAAGTCTTCTGAATACACTACCTGATAGTCTGTGAGTTATTAGGTTTTTCACTCTGGCTTATGGAAATAGGAACTATACCTGGCCCATGGGAGCCCCCTTGTGTTGTTCCTTTTAACCCTTCTAGTGGTTCTTTCCTCTGCCTTATGGGTTATGCTGATCAGCACTCAGCTGATACTTAAATAGGACTCTTCCAATCTTCATATTCTTCTCTCTTCTAGTTCTCACTTCTGCTGTTATGTTTTGTGAATTCTAGTACACCATGATATTCCTGAACTCTCAACTCTTTTTTTTTTTAAACTGGTGCATAATAATTAAACAGAATAGTCAGCTTACATGTTGCAGTATTTCCCATTTTTTCTTCAAGCAGTTGCAAGGTTTCTGGTCTTATGCTTAGTTCTTCGATCCATTTTTTAGTTGAATTTTGTACAGGGTGAGAGATAGCAATCTAGTTTCATTAATTTACAAATGAATATCCAGTTTTCCCATTACCGTTTGTTAAAAAGTTGTCTTTTCTCCAATGTATGCTATTGAAATCTTTGTAAAGAATCAAATAACTGTAGCTGTGTGGGTTTATGTTTCTGTCTTGTATTTCATTGGTCTACATGTCTATTTTTATGCCAGTACCATCTTATTTTTGTTACTGTGGCTCTGTACTATAATTTGAGATCAGGTGTTGTGATGTCTCCAGAATTGTCTTTTTGCCCAGGATTGCTTTGGTTATTGTGAGTCTTTTGTTCTTTTATATAAATTTTATGATTGTTTTTATAGTCCTATGATGAATATCATTGGCATTTTGATGGAGATTACATTGAACCTATAGATTGGCTTTGTTAGTATGGAAATGTAACAATATAAGTTCTGCCTATCCATGAACATGGGAGGTCTTCCCGTATTCTAGGATCTTCAATTCTCTTTCTCTCTGTATTCTGTAATTTTCCATATGGAGGTCTTTTACTACCTTTTACATTGGTTATATTTATTTCTAGGTATTTTTGAAGCTATAAATGAAATTATTCTTCTGATTTTGTTCTTGTTGGGTTCATTTTTAGTATATAGAAAGCTACTTACTTTTGTGTATTGATCTTGTATCTTGCTACTTCACTGGATTTGCTTATCAGACCTAGAAATTTTCTAGTGAAACCTTTAGGGTATTTTAAATTTAAGACAATATCATTTGAAAATAGAGATAATTTGGCTTCTTCCTTTCCTGCTTGTATCCCTTTTATCTCTTTCTTTCGTTTAATTACTTTATCTAAAATTTCAAGTACTGTATGAATAAAAGTGGTGAAAGTGGGCATCCTTGTCTTATTTCTGATTTTAGAGGAAATGCTTTTAATTTTTGTCCATTCAGTATGATGTTGACTTTGGATTGTCATATATAGCCTTTATGATATTGAGGTAAGTTCCTTTTATTCCTAGTTTCTTCAGAGTTTTCATCATAAATGATACTGAATTTTGTTGAAGAATTTTTCTGCATCTATTTAGATGATTATGTGAATTTTATTTAAGTGTTGAATTATAATTACTTATTTGCATATATTGAACCATCCTTGCATCCCTGGAATAAAACCAACTTGATCATGCTGTATAATCTTTTAAATATGTTGTTGAATATGGTTTGTAAGTATTTTATTAATAATTTTTGCATCTGTGCTTATCAAGGTTATTGGTCTGTAATTTTCTCTCCTTGGTGTATCTTTATCCAGTTTTGGAATCAGAGTGACACTGGTTTCATAGAATGAGTTTGGAAGCATTCCTTCCTTTTCTTTGTTTTGTTTTGTTTTTGCAGTACTGGGGATTGAACTCAGGGGCATTCTACCTCCGAGCTACACCCCCAGCCCTACTTTTTATTCTTTATTTTGAAACCGAGTCTCACTAAGTTGTGGAGTGCCTCACTAGGTAGCTGAGGCTGGCCATGAACCCCGATCCTCCGGTCTCAGCCTCCCAAATGCTGGGATTACAAGCGTGCGCCACCACGCCCGGCTCATTCCTTCCTTT
The DNA here is from genome assembly GCA_004027655.1 of Graphiurus murinus. Taxonomy (NCBI): domain Eukaryota; kingdom Metazoa; phylum Chordata; class Mammalia; order Rodentia; family Gliridae; genus Graphiurus; species Graphiurus murinus. Next base: position 11,120 of record PVLC010006464.1, read on the forward strand.
TCTATTTCATGAACTAATTTAAGGAGCATTGGTGTTGAATTTACTTTAAAATTATTCTATTATTAATCTGTGAATTCATCAGTCCTGGGATTTTCTTTGTTGGGAGACTTTTTTATTACTCTTTATATATTCTTGCTTGTTATTGGTCTGTGTAGTTTTTCTTTATCCTCTTGGTTCTGCTGTGTCCAGAGCCTCCTGGCTCTGCCCCACTGGATCCATTCCCCTCCCCACCCTATGCCCATCCTTGAGAAGCCCCCAAGCCAGGTCTGAAGCTCCAGGGACAAAAGAACATGCATGTTACTGCCCTTGACTCTAATTTCTAAAATACTGAACCCTCCCTGGGAGCCCCACACTGGACAGTGAGTTCAACAATGGCAACTTGAATCTCTGAAACTGGGCTTCCCTTAAAACCCATTGCTTCCAATTTCCTTTCAACTCCACTTGCTTCCGTTCTTAACATTTGGAGGGAAGAAATAATCGTGAATGACAGGCACTTTTGGGAAAATCATCTTTGAGCCACAAAAATACTGACATGTTTATTGCCCTTTGAGGACAAAGGGACCAGGGACGGAAGATATTATTTAGTAAACTGCAAATTCAATAGTTACTAATGAAACCTAGTTACCAGGTGAAGATATACCAAGAATGAACCAAGCAATTATCATGGTTCCAGGTAGATGGGCCCTTCTGAGCTGGAGTGCAGGTCCTGTGGAGGACCTGCAGTGTGGGACGTCCTTTTTGATCACTTCTGCATAGTATCAGCCACCTAATCAAGAGGTCACTCAATCTGACCTCCTACCAGCAGAATGAGGGCTGGTACTCAGCCATGCTTTGATCTATGACTACCTTTTGCAGCCTGGGTTTCTGGAAGGCCCTGCTGAGCAGGCTATCAGGAGCCCAGGGCTACAGTCTTTGTAGCCCAGTCACAAGCAGACCATGCAAAGGCAAAATGTTCTGTCTCCTGGTGGAGAACTAAGAAATAAGTTTTTCTCTCCCACCTGCAATGAAGGATTTATAGTTTATGCAGAAACAGAGCAGAGGATGTTGGCATCACCTGACAGGCATTTCAGGTGAGGCATGGGATGCACAGCTTCCTGTCACACCTGGGGATCCTCAGTGGGACTCCAACTCCTGTTGATGCTGAACTGGATGAAGAAAACCATAGCCCTGATGAGCTAGCAGCAGATGGAGAAGGATTCCAGGGTTCTGTGGTCTGTATGTCAACTTAAGATTCACAAGGAAATCCAGAGATGCAAGAAAAGGGTACATCTCATTGTGTTTAGTGTATAAATGCCAAATACAATTCCAGGAGTACTTGAGGCACTAACATTTACTTGGGAACAAATGTTAACCAGAAAATTGAGAGGGTAGATGTATGTGTGTATGTTTGTGGAAATATGTTCAAAGAAGAAGGAATAGCATGGGAAAAGGAATATGGTCCATTTGAGGAAATGCAACGAAATCAGTTTGGCAGGAGTAGGTCTCTGTTGGGATGGGAGAGAGAGGAGGCAAAAGATGGAACTGATCAGGGAGGCAGAGTCCAGATCATGAGTGCATTAAATACTCTCCATTAAATAGGAGCCATTAAAGAATAATGGTGTGAAGGTAGCTAAAATCATTAGAATAGCAACTGGAGAAAATAGCTCTGTTTCTGCTGTCATATGTGGATAGGAGTTGTGCCAGAAGATTTGATGCATCCTTAGATCAAACTTCTTTTGAAAGCTAGGGTTCTATAATTCTGTGTTTACAATTACTCATTTTTTTCCTGAGCAAAATTTACTTTGGTGCATGATAATCATATGCTGTCTACCTAACCACTTTTAGAATGCCTTAGATACTGCTTGCTACACTCTTCTCTGCAGGCCCAGGAAGAATGAATGGCCCTGTAACTTGCTTTGCAAAATCTTTCCTGTGCATGATTTCCCCCAGGAAGAAGACTGGGGCATGTGGGGTAAACTTTGTAGGCCTTACATGTGTCTTCAATTCCTTCATTGGAGCCAGGAACAGTCTGGAAATAAATATCTTTTTATGTTGAGTCAAGTTCAAAACAACATGCCAGGCGCCCAATTTACACCTGTGGGGAAAAGAAGAAACTTCAATGAGAGCTAATTGAATAGCTTTGCCCTGGTAGCAGGCACTTGTGTTTCTGCTAGTGGAAAGAAGGCCCCTGGAGAACCATGGATCCAGTGACCTAAATTTCCCTGGGAACCCTTGCATTCTGGAGAAGCACAGGATTTCAAGAGGAAATGTTTCTGTTTTCTGAGCACGTGGAGCGTGTGAAGGATGAGCAATCTGTTATTTCTTTCTCAGCTGTAGCTGTCCCCTCTGAGGCCTTTTCAAGCTGTCCACAGAGAGCAGTCTTTGGATGTGGGCTACTGGGAGGGGATCCCAAAGTAGAGTACGAGGTACTGCACTGATCACCAAGTACCTTCACACACCAATCACCAAGGCTTGTCTTAACAGCCTCTGGAAGACTGTTAAGGCAAGAACTAGTGAGTCATGATGGAGCTGATCACACTTATTGCAGGAGTGCAGTTAAAAGGCAAGGGCACTAAGGGATGGGGGTGGCAGGCAAGACCTTCTGGGCTGATGAATAATGGACAGGACCTTCAAGTTAATTTAGAATTTGTCTCAAAGAAGAAGAGGTGCAGACCATTCCAAACAGGTGGAAATAAGATGAGGGAAGATATAGGTAGATCCTCAGAGCTACCTAAAAGGTCTATTTGACCTTGTCTACACTTGGCTTTGAACCTGTCCATGACCCTTCAGCACCTATAGGATAAAGCAAAGCTCCTTCCCCTTGGCATATCATTGACCTCTACCCATTCCTCCAGTCTCTGCATCCCCTATTCTGTGGCTTGGTCTTTATGTGCTGATAACATCTTACTCTTATTTGTCCCTGAGTACCTCCATGGTTCTGCCTCTTGTATGACCTCTGTCTAGAATGCCTTTTCCTGCCTGCTGGCCTAGTGAAGTCTAATTCTTCCTTTAAAGCTAATCTAAGAACTCACTAGCTGCTCCAGGTCAGATAGTGATGGACATGGGAGGAAGTTCCTTGGCTCTGATTCTGAGACTCTGTTCTTAACCCCTGTGCTATGCTATTCTGACAGGAAGAACCCATGATGAACAGCAATTGTGTGCTGTTCTGAGTTAGTCTCTGAAAGGGCCGGGTGCAGGACATATCATGTATACCAGGATAAGAAGGAGAGAGGGTTTAACATCAGGAGCCTGACAGTCTTGTCTCAGGCAAGAAAGTAGCAGCTAAGAGTTCTTTAGCCGGGTAATTTATGGGACTTCTGAGGTGGGAGTTCTATGGCAGGAAAGTTTGTTAGGGGTGGAGTTGACATTTGAGTAAACAATGAATTTTGGCGGGGAGGGCAACACTATGTAATTTCAGGTAACAGGTGGCTTGGTCTCCCAGGAAACAAAACTTAACCATTATCCACAGTATGACAGGAAACCTAATTGTGGTCATACTTAACATGGCTAACATGGCAGATGATTTCTACGATTACAGTGGTAATGTCAGTAATCTCAGTACATGAGCTGAGTGCTTCGGGTTCTAGTTCCTTTCCTGCTAAAACACTCAGAGCAATACGTATTTTACATGTGGACTTAATTTTTCTCATCTGAAGAATGATCACGTTGGTCTTATTTATCTACAGGCTTTTTTATATGCTACTGATATGTTCATTCTCATATTCCAAGAATACTGGCAGAGTTTAGCTCATAAACAGAGAATTATATCCAAACACCTACATGAATTACTTCTCCTTAAATGTTAGGGATTAATTTACAGATAAGATATGTTTAATACCAAGACAGAGATTTAAAAACAGAAACTGGAGGGAAAAATAGGACCTGTTTTGTAAAAAGTTGGAGGTAAAGAGGATTAAAAAGAGTCAGGAATACCTATCTGCTTACTGGTCATGTGACCAGAGGCAAGGTTATCCTCTCTATATCCTCTTCTGGAAATGGGGATACTACTATTCTGTACTTCATCTGATTGCTGTGAAGAATAGATAAGGTCATGTGTGTGAAATCTTAGTGCGACACACAGCCAATCAGCATGAGCCATGGTACTATAGGGACTAATAGGAGTACCTATAGGTAGTAGTTGACTATTTAGGGAGACTTCAGGCTATCTTATCTAGCAAATATTCCAGCCATGAATATTTCTATCTAGTGTGCCCCAAAACTCAGAGTCAGCTTTTGGGAAGTGGTAGTGATACCCCATGGTACCTGGACATAGGCTGGTATTGGTATAGCAGGGAAATTCTGAATACTAAAACCAGCAGAGGCAGTAAAAACAGCAGCAATTACAAGAGCAACCATTATTAGATCTTTCCGATTAAGAGCCCGTGTTCTTGACCATTTTTGTGTCTCTGAGGTGTGTGATAATCACTCCTTAAGGGAGGCCAGGTTATCATTCCATGGCCTGAAACACTTTCTAGGATTGTCCCTGCCTGCCACAGGGTAAGCCTGGTGATGTCATCTGATGGCAAGGAATAGCCCTCATGAGTCACCTGCTAGGGCACCTGAAGGTTCCAGTATGTATCACCCTTGGAGACAGAGGCATTGACATCTTCTATTAAAATGCAAATGTAATCCGGAAGGCATTCTACATCGATCCCTTACCATCATTTCTGAAATTATAAATCAGATTTGCAAGTCTCTTGTTTGGGCAGGAAGCCAGGGAGGTTTCAGAGCACGGGATATCTGTCATCTCTAAAAATAGTTCAATACTAAATTGTCATAATATCTCTTCTATGCCCAAATCCGGACAATTTCATTTTCTTTTCACTGGTTTTATAGTTGAGTGAAAGTAATTCAGGTTCAATTCCATATAGTATTGTGTGTTTTATAATACCAGAAAGCAATTTTTTTTCTGAATGAAAGATACTTTAGAAAGCTTGTAGGTATGGGTTAGCTCAATCTCAACCTTTCATTTTTACTTAAAACTTCCTGATATTCATTACCATCTCTGTGTGTATATGTACATATGGCTCCCATGTTATTTATTGCTTTATTGACAGGACCTACCTTAGATTCCCAAGTAAATGAGCTAATAAACTGAGCACCACTGTTTTTGAAAGGCTCTGCAGAAAATATGAGAGTCAATATATAGAAGGACCTTCATTCTCAAAAACCTTATAACAGAGACAAATTGTAAAGCAAGAAGGCAAGGAGGGCTTGGAAATGGCTGTGGGGGTAAAAGGAGGAGAAGAGGGAGATGGATAAAAGCAAGAGCTGGTTAAGTAAGGGGAAAGCGGCAGAAATGACTGTGAGGTTTTGAGCTTGGGTGACTGGTGGGGCCATGGTGCCGTCAACTTCTAGAAAGGCAGAAGTCACGGGGAGGAGAGGTCTGGGCACAGGGAGATACAGGAGAGGAAGAGTTTGGTTGGACCTAAATACATTGGGCTTTGCTGACATCCACTTAAACGTAGGTTAAGATGTTCAGCAGCCTTGTCACCTCTGATGAAGATGAGCTCATTGCTGAGCGCCTGCTCAAATGGAGGCTACTTTATCCTCCTGGTTTTTATTCAACAAGACTCTGTGCTAGGCAATGAAAGAGGCTAAAAAGTTACAAGTCCTCGTCTTTGCTCTCCAAGAGCTCTGGATGAGTGAGGTGAGGATGTGTACTCAATCGTGCCCAGCACTGAACAGCACTGTGAGCAAGAGTGGACAGGACGAAGCCCGAGCTGGCCTGGGGTGGGACAAGCAAGCGGCAGCACCTGTAGAGGGTGTCCTGATTCCACGGGTCAGCCTGCCCTGGTGACTGCTTCGAGGAAGGTATTGAAATGAAAAGACAGTATTTCCCAATATCAGGCTTATTTAAAAAACACATAGAATTAGTGTAACAGGTATAAACTTTACTGTAATAATTTTGTTAACATACATAGGTAGATAGAAAAGGCAATGTCACTAGTAATTGATTCATTTTTATCTTTTCATAAGGAAAATGTGTGTGTGTGTGTGTGTGTGTGTGTGTGTGTGTGTGTGTGGTTGTTTTGAGCCTGAATGAATGAAGAGGATCGACTGCTCCAGCCCCTGGGAATAGCCTTCACTGCGGTGGGTAGGGAAAGTCCAAGGAAATTACCCTCCTCTCTCCAAGCCCCCTTTCTATCCCATTGTGTCAGGGCCACATGCTGGATCCTCCACTCCTCCAGGCTGCTGACACTGGTAAGGCCCAACCACTTCCTGGCTGCCTATTCCTGCCAACAGACCTCACTCTGATCAGCAGTAGTGACAGGGGCCTCGGCATCTAAACTTTGAGACCTTTCCCAGATGCCTTCACAGGTGTCTGCTTATGTGGTTATTATCTAGGGCTGCCCACGAGGATGTGGTTTTAAAGCTCTTATATACGAAGTTGAAAATGTCTATAATAATGAGAACTCCTAATAAGGAAAGCTCTTGGGGCTTATTGAAGAAATTCAACAATGTTTTTTTTTTTTTTTGTGTGTGTGTGTGTGTGTGTGTGTGTGTGTGTGTGTGTGGTATTGGGAATTGAACCCAGGGGCATATTCTACCTCTGAGCTACACCTCAAACCCTATTTTATTCTTTATTTTGAAACAGGGTTTCACTAAGTTGCAGAGGGCCTCACTAAGTTGTCAAGACCGGCTGGGAACCTGCAATCCTTTTGTCTCAGCCTCCAAAGTACTGGGATTATAAGCCTGTACCACCACTCCCTGCAGAAATTCAACTTTCTAATGGTGATTTATGTGGGTATAACAATGGGGCTGGGGAAAGTGAGAATTTAGATAACTTACTGGCCAATATTCTCTGTTGACAAGAAAAAGCATTAGATATTTGGAAATTTGAGAGAAATTGCAGGGTTAGAGCATTTGACTTTTGTAGTAGTACTCCTTACTCTTTGCTTAAAGCATATACCCTCATGTGATAGGGTCTTAATAAGGGCTGTATTACTTCATTAAAATAGTGCCATCTAGTGGTGGATATTTCAAATTGTAGCCAGGTGCCCATCGAGCTGTCACAAACCCTCAGGGGGCTTGGCTTAAAGACTAAGCAGCATTTGTAATTTGCATATTCATTTATTCATCTATTCTTTCACCTCCTTTACTCATTCTGGGCAGCTTGATGGGTGTTGGGTCTGAAGAAAGAGGGAGGCACAAACCCTCCTGGGTTCATAATCTAGCAGGGGCAACTGCCTGGAGACCAGTGGCTGTAATCCAGAGATAATGGCTCTGACATGGGGTCTCAGGAGACTCAAATGTCACAAGGTATCCAATGCTGTTTCTGGAAAGCCCCACCACATGTATAAGGACACAGCCTGCAGGAAGTGTGTGGGCTGCTGGAGGCATCTTCAGCCTGTGCTAGTGTTGGACTGACCCTGGCAGACCTCTTTTGGGTTCTTCTTACATCTCTGGCTCTACCTCTAAATCAAGAAATGGAATAAACCTGTGATTTCTTGCCCGGTGGCACTCTCTCTCTTTCATGGGCTTGACTTTTGGTCATCCTAGGGTATAACTTGCTGGAAACAGTAGTATGTTAAGAGCCTTGGGCATTTTTCAAGAACCATTTAATAATTTTTTACATGCCCTATCTGCCCTTTGGTCATGCATATTTTCTTTTTCTGCTCTGAGAGTCTTCTTATAATTATGATTTAGTATTTTGTACCATCTAAACACAAGCAAAAGAGTTGCTATACTATTTCTTCACTTGTTTTAAGTTTTGCTGTGGGAAGATTTCCCCTCATTCTGTTTTTGGGTAAAGTTTAACATGCACAAAATTTCCACTTTTTTACTTTTTAACATCATACTCCTTGAAAAAGTCTTTTTACTTTCCTTCTAATTGGTTCTTATTAGTTATTTCCTTCTTTGATCCTCTTTGTTTTCTCTGTAAATAGTGCTTTTCCATCCCTCTTCTTCTCCTGCAGTAGCAATATTCTGGTGGTTTTTTTTCTTTTTCTTTTTTTAACCTTTGCTGGGTTTGAGGGGAACTGGTCTGCCCAGCCCTGGTGGTTCTAAGGTGAGTCAGTGGTTCCACTGTTCAGCCTCTGAAGGAGATAGATGATAGGGAGCAGTGTGCTATGGTATGTGCAGAGGGGCTGGGGGGAAGGTGCTGGTGTGTAGGGGAAGTGAAGAGAGCTTTACCTACTCACCTCACAGACTAGATGCCCTATAGGTGTTTGTAGAATGAGGGAAGTAATCATTCTGAATGCAGTATAACATAAAGAGTATTGATATTTCCTTTCTGTGGAATTATTTATGTGGGGGGAACTTGAAGGGGAGATGAGAGGTCAGAAGGTCTCCTTTCTTGCCGCACTTAACAAAGACCAATATTGAAATTGATTTATATTTCTCGAATTCAAAACCTGGGATAGGGGCAGCAAATGTTACAAGTGATAAATTTTGCAGAGCCTTTTGACCAGGTGAGGATTCTTTCTCAAAAGGAGTCACTGAGGGTCAACTACACTGAACTGGCATAGGACTTAACATCACGGCTTGAGAAATGAGAAGCATTAAATGTGGGATCCAGCAGCCCTTCTCCTCCTCCGCCCAACCACACCCAACCTGTCGGATCCAGTTGAAGACTATTAGATTCCGTGTTTCTTCTTCCTTTGGGGAGTCTGCACGTAAAACTCATGAACTCTTTGGATTTATCATTTTCTCTACATATCTCCAATGTTTTGGTTGCATAACATATTGTTTTATCCTATATACACACACAAAAAAAAAATTGTGTGGAGACTGGAATATCTTGGTCCTGAGTCTCCGCTCCATCTTATGTTAGATTGCTTGCATTAATTGTCTTAATTTTATGTCCTCCCAGAATCCATGCAACTTGGCTATATTACTTTGTAATTTCATTGGATTCATTCAATGGATTCATTCATTCATTCAATGGATATCTTTGCCCTTTGATTCTGAGTTTGGCCATGTGACTATCTTTGGCCAATGGAATTTGTAATAAAGAGTCTGACTCAAATTTTGATGTTAGACTGTTGGTAGGATTTTAACTCCTACTTTTCAGTTCCCCACCACAATACATCTGGTACTTTAGGGAACACCCCTGAGCTCTTGGCATTGTAGGAAAGTGTGAACACTCTAATCCACACAACAATTCCTTCTCCATCTCCACCCCAGCCACCAGAAAAGCCCAATCCACTTTCTCCTGTTTTGCCATTCCAGATGGTCTTGTCTCTACCTTGCTCCCCCCAGGAGTCCCTTGTGTGAAGTGTCTTCAGTCTTGATGTCCAACCTGTTAATCAGGGGCTTGATAGAGCCCATCCCACCTTTGTGGGATGGTTACAAAACAAGTGTTAATGTGTGTAATACTTGTAGACAGTTGGAAAAACTGTGGACGTGGTATGCTTCAACTGTTGCTCCTCTGTCATGGCCATGAGATCATGCCTGGGCTGCCCTAATGAAGGGTAGAACACATGGAGTAGTGCCCAGCTGCTTAATCACCTCAGTTCACAGATCACTGACCCCAGATATGTGAACAAGCTGGCCTAAAATCAGCAGAGCCTCCAGGTCAATCCATAGCCAACTGCAGAAGCACCAGTGAGGCCAGGTGAGATTGGCTGAGGCCAGCTAAGATCAGCTGAACCCCTAAACTTGTGCCCTAAATATATGGTTATTGCTGTATACTGCCGAGGTTTTGTGGTTGTTATAGAGCACTGTTGTAGCAATACATAAATAATAAATTAAGCGTGAGAGCTTCTAGACTGGCCCTGGGGCAAATAATACAGTCTCCAAATTTTAGCAACTTTTATCAAAACCAGCAAGTTCAAAAATGAAGCAAAGGATTATAGTGCAGCTCATGTTTAGCCTTTCCCCCCCTGTTTTTAAGAGTTTATTTTGTTTAATTTTTTTTGTGCTAGGACTCTTAATAAGCAATTTAAAAAAAAGCCTTAAGTAAGATTAGCAATTTGCACCTTTTTAAAAATTAACAGCGCTCTGTTGTTTTGATATTGAGCTCCATTATCAATTTGCATCTTTAAAGAGGTGTAACCTTTCTCAGATATTTTGCTCCGTGTTCTTATATTTAACTAGCAAGACTTGATTTTTACATTGCTTATGTTGCATTTACTTCTGCACAATTAAGGCAAGGGGATAAGAAGAGGATGAAGAAGAAAAAAAAAAATCCAAGTTTCAAGAATTAAGAGTGTGATGTAGATTTCTGTAGACTATTGGGTGGGTGGGCAATCCTGCCAAGAAGTAGCCCTGTATGTTAATAAAGAAAAAATGTCCTAGAGTTTCAGTAGGCATATCAACAAAAACTTTTGCATGCTTGAGTAGTTGCAGACTATACCTTCTTACTTGTGAAAGTAACCCCAGGGAACAGTATAGCTGTCGGCTTACTAGGGAGTTCTGAATTCTCAATTGTTTGACTGGAGCCCTCTTGACTGATGATCTTCCCTCTTCCATAGTGCTTTGCCTGTTGGTCCAAAGTCCCACTTTCCTCACCCGGACCATCCAAGGAACGATGTTCTGAGATGCTTCCCAGGGAGAAGGGCTCATGCACCTCTCAGTACTCCTTTGCTTTCTACTAACATCTTCTCTAGAAGGAAGATTCAGGTTGGTGGCAGTGAAGTCCCTTTAAATTAGGTAAAGGTATGCCAAGTATCCTTTGTTTAGGAAAAAAAGTATTAACCATGTACAGTAGAAGGGAATTTATTTAAAAAATCAGATTTTTAGCAATTATCTGTATTTTTCAGCTATACTAAGTTATGAAACATTTCTTTGTTACTGTGTAACCTATCCTCAGTGCATGTTATCAACCCATGAACACAAGAAATATATTTTAGTTTTTTAATAATGGGATAATAGCAAGTGTAGCATAACCTATATATTGTCTCAGTCTTCTGAGCTGGAAAAAAAAAAAAAAACCAGAACATCAGTGCTGGGGGTGGAGCTTAAGTGTAAAGTGCTTGCCTAGCATGATTGAGGGCCTCGATTTGATCCTCAGCCCCGCACAAACCAGGATATCAAATACTGAGCTGGTATTAGTTAAAGCCAATTTTACCTTGAATGAATTGCACTTTTTAATATAGTGGGTGGAAAAATGTCACTCATTGAAGAGGAGAAAAGTGCAAAGCATTACAATGGGTTGTGTGTTTGTCTTTACCATGTAATTTAAATCATTTGTAAATCTTGATTTTGATCTTGGTCCAAACAGATTATCATGGGATAGATGGGTGTATTGTCCCTGTGGTAATGTTCTGTAGCCACTCATGTGGTGTTTTCTTTGTAGAACCTCATCCTGGAAATCACTAAGGGAAATTATTTCATTTCTAACTTAAGGTATTGCAGTATAACCAAATGGTCCCTGGATTTTTAGCTTTTACATTACTGTAATCCAAATTATAGAGCGCATTTTTTTAGTCTATAATATCACATCACATGAAATTTGAAGATACTTTATTTACATTGATAAAATGAATATGATTAACTTAACAAAAGTTACTTTTGTTATACAATCAATACATTTATTCTTCCTAAGATAATACAGAGAGGTCTTTCTGATAGAAAGTAAAAAATTCTAAAAAAAAAGTGAAAGAAAGTGAAAAGTGAATAAGGGGAGTTAATATTTAGATGATAAAAGTATATAAGAATTGTTACATGAAATAAACAATATTTGAAAACTTAGGAAGAAAAAAAAAGATTCACAAACAGCACAGGTGTCAAAGAAGGCAGGTTAGTGGTAAGGAGGATTTCCAAAGATAGTTACCTTTAGATGGTTGTGGTGCGTCATGGGGCATTGGAAAGGAGAGATGTAGTTGCCTCTCTGATGAGGTGTGACCTGCTGTAGGTAAACGTGAATTTCAGGAAACTGCTGCTCTGATTTTTAAGTTTTTAAAAAATTTTATGTTTTATAAATTGCAAAGCAATTTGTTCTAGTTACTATGAGTCAAATAATAGAAAGCTGTATAAGAGAACACTAATTGTCACTGTTGCTTTCATTTCTAAGCCCATGTTCTTGCAAGACTGACTGGTGTGGGCCTTTCCACACTTTTCACTCTTCTTGTGCACTCATTTAATAATATATTCTCATGCTTTTGTTAAAATTTAGTATTGATATAGGATCATACCATGCACATTTATCTTTATATTCTTTTTTTACTTGAGAGCATATCCTGGAAGGTCCTGGGGCAAGACACAAATCTACCATCATCCTTTTTCATTTTCTTCTTTCTTTATGTACACACACACACACACACACACACACACACACACACAGAAACTTATGAACATGGGATCATTAGTAGAAAATGTCTTTCTTGGTTTTTCTTTTTTCTGTTCTCTCTTCTTTCTTTTTCCCCTTCCTCCCCTTCCTCCTTTTTCTCTCTCAATCTTGTAACCTACATGTGCAATCTAGTAAAGATCCTTCTGTACTTTTCTCTGTTCTCATCTGGTTCTTACACAGTGGAGCGTGTTTATGTGCATATTCACGTGCACGCATACACACAGATACATTTCACTCTATAGTATAAATCTACAATGTGATGAGTTTAGGTTGAGGCTGGGAGTGATGTCTTTCTTAACCTCTTTTTCTGCGCTCCTTTTTCTTTGGTCTTTTGGTCTATATATAGAAAGTCCCCGAAAGAGCTCATGTATTGATTCTGGGAGTTGATGCAATTAAATTATGAGGGTCATAATCTCATCAGTGTATAAATCCATTGTAATAGATTTACTGGGTGGTAATGAGGGCAGGTGGGATGTGACTGGAGGAGTTGGGTTGCTGAGGGTATGGCCTTGGGTGTGGCCTTGGGTATGGCCTGTGCTGTACTTGCATCTCCTTGTTTTCTCTCTTGTTTCTGGCCTCCATGATGTGAGAGCAGAGCCCTTGTTCTCTCTCTCTCTGCTTCTCACCACCATACCCTGAGTTCTACCAATGAAACCCAACCTGACATAGACTGAACCCCTGAAATCTCCAGAACTGTGAGCAAATAAATCTTCCTTTTTCTAAATTGTGCCATTGTTTTTTTTGGGTCACAATAGTGAGGATACTAAAACAGGTCTTATCTCAGAAATATGCTCAATGCCTCTCTCTTAGTCTACCACTATTATTTTTCTATATAATATGTCTATGTGATCTTTTATATTTACTTTAATTATCACCCTTTTGCTATTGATATCCAAATCTACATTCCCTATTTAGACCTCTTTTGGTTCCTATATTCAATTTGCTGTTGTATATTTCCATTCAATTTTTTAATAGGCACCTCACATTGAATGTACCTCAACATTGCCCTTCTCTCCTCTCCTCTGTGTCCTCTGTCATCTACTGCAGTTAGTACTACCACCATTTATTTAAATGTCAAGCTGTAGACCTACCACTTATCATCAGTCACCAACCTCTGCCAACATATCACTTAAGCAGCTCTTGAATTTATTCTCTCTTCTCTATTTCTCCCACTAATTTGAGATATTCATTAAGCCTCTGTTATGGTCACATATAGAATGTCCTCTGAAGAGCTCAGGGTTGAGATAGTTAAGCCATGAGGGTTGTAATCTTATCAGTAGATAAACCCATTGTAAGTAATTTATCTGCATGGTGACCTAGGCTGGTGGCAGGTGGCTGGAGAAGGTGAGTCCTTGTGGATGTGGCCTTGGGATTGTGTTTGTGTCTTTGAATCCTCTTGCTTGCTTGTTCTCTCTCTTGCTTCTGGCCTCCATGATGTGAGGAGCAGAGCCTGTGTGCTCTCCCTCTCTCTGCTTCCTGCCACTATGCCCTGAGATCCACAGACCCCAACTTCACAAGGACTGAACCCTGAATCTCCAAGAAACTGTGAGCAAATAAATCTCCCTTCCTCTATGTTGTGTGGTCAGGTCTTTTGGAATATGTCAGTGAGAATGCTGACTGAGACAGCCTCATAGGAATTATTAGAAATCTTCCTACTTTCTTTTTCTTTATTCAGATCCTATAACCATAGTAGGTCACGGACAATGTATAGCTCCCTATCAAAGAAAACATTTTACTGTTTTTGGTAAAATTGTAAGCATAGTAGATATGTCTGTATCAAGCTTCTACTTGTCTGTTTTTGAGCAGAAAGTGCAAAATATTTATCAAGTCATAAGCCAAAAACAGAAAAAACACGATCAGGAAGAGAAGTTGTATAGGAGTATTAGTGTTAGGAAAGGCAAGCCTATCCAAGCAAATATCGATGCTCCAGCAACTTGGTGAAATACAGATGTCCCTTCTACTCCTTCCCCTGCCTGTGCCAGGCCTACTATTTTGGACCATATTTTTAGTGATTCCTATGTTACTGCTTTCATGGCTATTCTCCTACAGCCAGAGTGAGCTATGTAAAATACAAATTTGATCTTCATGTCACTCTTAGGTGCTAGAAGCATTGTGGTACTTGGGTGAATGTGGCTAACTTTAAAGGTTGGGGTTGGTTCAGACTTAACCAATTAGAAGAAAAACTGAAGACAAAAGGATGATGGGGAAAGCTGCCAGAAAAGACCACGGGGTTCATGTTGTGGGTCTTGGAGCATAAACTGACAAGATTGTCCTTGGCTCCTTAGAGGTATTGTACCCAGTGGATTCCTAAAAATGGATTCTTTCCAGACTGTGATATTCATCAGAATCCTTTACCTGTGTTCTCCTTTAGCCATTAAAAGTTACAATAAATATCATATGTAGCTCCCTGAGGCTCTATTATATATTCATCTACTCAGGAGACAAAATCTTAGGAAGTAGAAGCCAGGAAATACAATAACTAGATAGAATGGAGCAAAGCATTTGACAGAGGGCATAGATGGCAGTGTTAGAAAATTGGCAATGGGAAGGGAAAAGAACTTAAAATTCTGATAATGGGTGTTGTGCCAGTGAAAATCCTTATTTTCTCATTGTTGAACCTTTTAAGCCTCTGATGAATGTTTTGGGAATAGGAGATAAACTGAGCTCTGGGTCTCATTTGTCTTGATACAGATTCTTTAAAGGCCATCTGGTAGTTTTGACAGCTGTTATGACATGTGATTCTCATATCAACAGGATTTTTATACTACAATATGATAACATGACCAGAGGATATGGTGAGGTCCACGACTTGGGTTACCAGAGGGTAAACACATGCTGAAGGCTTCACAGGGCTCCTCAGTGTTCTCTTTGTGGTTGGTCTTCATGCTTCACAAGTCCCCACTTATGATGGTTCAACTTAGGAGTTTTCAACTTCACAATGGTGTGAAAGCAGTATACATTTAGTGGAAACCATAGTTTGAATTTTGAGTTTGTGTCTTCTTTTGGACTAGTGATACATGGCATTGCTGGGCAGACATAGTGAGCCACAACTCCCAGCCAGGGCCCAATCACAAGGGAAAGAGACTGATACCCAATCACAAGGGAAACAGACTGCACCAAGCTCTGGTATTTGTAGGTTAGGTGTGTTACATACATTTTGACCTCCAGTATTTTCAGCTTATGATGGGTTTACTGAAATGGAAGTTGAGGAGGATCTGTTGTTAGGAATATACTACTGCACTCATTTGGATACTAACTACCCAAGCTCCATGTTATTTGTGAAAAGCTTGAAAAACATTTCATTGGCCTCAAGGTAGGGTAATAGATAGTGCAGAGCTATTTTGTCTGGTATGAGCCCACCCATGTAGATCAGGTGGGTAGAGGAGACTTTTTGAATATAAGCAATGTTATATAAAGCTTGGATTGTTAGGTCCCACGGGAGTTGCTTTTTGATAAGGGAAGTTGGATCTAACATGCAATGAGAAGTCATTGGGCTCTCAGTGTTCCCAGGGAGGGACTGGCACTAGGAAAGTTCTGGAAGTTATAGAAGAAATTTGTTGATTCCAAATATTAGTAGGATTCAAGCGGAACTTAAAATGAAAAGAGAATCAAACATTATTCTTTCTGCAGAATTAGAAGACTAGGGTTTTGGATCACTTATGTACCTGTGCATCTAATTTCATAAGCCTCAGCCCCAAGGATGTACAAGAAAACAAGGCATATACAAAAAAGTCTGCACTCTTCACATTTAGGGGCACCAAAAAAAAAAAAAGTGGGAGCTAATAGTCGTATTTGGTTTTCTGTCTTTCCTGGACTAATGTGTAAAGGTGGTAGCATAGAATAGCTGCAGATACAAAAAGACGGACGATTTAAAAGTATTTGACCTGACTTTGTTCTTTAAAGGTGATCATTAGATCATAGATCAATAAAAAGGACTAGCAGATATTATAATGATGTTCTTATGTAACAGGGCTAAGATTGGAGATCTGTGTTGCCCCATAGGACAATTCTCACTTTTTTTTTGTTTTTTTTTGGTTTTTTTTGCCTCCTTTGTAGGAAGTGTCAGAGGTGAAATGAGATGACCAGTCCTGGGAGGTCACCCCAATTTAATCAGTCCTAGTGGATTAGTATTAGTTAACTGGGGGAACATGTTTGCTCTTTAATCTAGACTGGAGAGAAGGAGAGAGAACAAAGGGCTAAGAATGTCTTGGACACCTTGCGATTTCAGAGAAAAGTGTGGGAAGGTGGTGGCTGTTTCAGAGTGAAATTCACGTAGATGGAATGTAAGTTTTAACAGCCATGTCAGCCACATGCTAAACTTTCAGCTGGAGAGAAGGAAGGTTTAGTCACATCTCCTGGTGGGTGAGGGGGTAGGTGAGAAGTATTGCTTTCTGAAGTTTCATATTAGGGACTCAGAATAAGTATATTATTTTGTGCTGATCTGTCAGCTGCTTCAAATCCCTTTTTTTTTTTTAAAGGTGAAATATGCAAAGTATACCCATATCAAGGTCATATGGAAGAAACCACTTTACCCCATGTTTTATCTGATGTTTCTTGCAACTCCACATCTAGGGGAATTTCTCCCAAATCCCCTTCTTCCCAAGTCCTTTCTGGTGTTCTCTTGGTTTTGGCTTCTGCGCTGCAGGGTGGCACCCGAGAGACCACGCATTCACTGCTCTGCAGGTGAATTTCAAATGTTGAGTCTTCCAGCACCTTTGAAACTTAGCCAAGTATCTTCTCCATTCCTACTTCTTATTCCTTATAATTTCCTGAGAAACTTTCCTGCCAGCAGACTCCTCAGACAGTGACAAACTGAATCCTCATTAAAACAAAGAAAGGTTAAGGGGAAAAAATAACCTATTTAAAATGAGGTAACTCACCAGTCTTTCAGCTATAAATTGACAATAGGATTTATATAAATCCATAATTGTATCTCTTTTACCTGCAGTTAAGCTAGTTAATGATGAAAAAAGTATACAGCTGATCGTGTGGCTTTAATGAGGATTCTTTTTGCAGAGTTAAAAAAATCCACCAAATTAAATTCTGCCAATTTACTCCATTGCAAATTGAGCACCACCCTGTGAGCCAAAAGAAAAAAGAAAAAAAGAAAAAAAGAAAAAAAATCATCAAGTAGCTTAAATCAGTTACAGCTAAATGTGTAAGTCAGCGTGTGCTTTAGCCTTTAGTCATGAAGAATATATTAGATTTTAAAAATAAATGGCTTTCTGCTGAGTCTTCATTGCAATGGCTTTCTGACTTTTAATTAAATTTTCAGTACTTGTGGGCGCTTCCTCCTGTACCCTGGCCACAGAGCTCACATCGCCTCCATCATTAAGTGGAGTGGAAAACCAAATTGGAGATTATTAAGCTTGTTCTTTTCTTTGTTATCCGTAGCTGGTGACTCTCTCTCTCTCTCCTTTTTACTTGTTAAATAAGGATGGAGCTTTCTACCAGGGATATTTTCCAAGAATGAGATAAGCTCTCGTAAACAGAGCATGATTAGCCCTAATGCGGGAGCTTGTTAAATGTTCCTCATTATACATTTCTGGTCTGTTTCATCAGTGTTAAATGAACTTAATGTAAATTAATAAAAACAGGTTTGCATTATTTGTAACAGGATTGAAGGTAAAGAAGAAAACTGTAAGCAACACTAAACTCAGCAACTCCTGTTGAAGTTTGCACTATTTCCCTGCCACCCCTTCTGTTCTGTGGAATTGAATAGTGCGCAGAAGGCTTCATATTTAATCTCTTGGAATGCGGCATGATGGTTTAGGTCCTACATTACAGACCTTAATTGCTAGTTTGGTGCCATTCTACAAATTTTGTCTTTGCTCCTTTTGAACTTATCAGAAATAAAGAGATTTATGAAAATCATATGTTATTGTAAGGAACAATCTCCAACACAAGAATTGGGATTTTTATACCAACAGGGTCAAGAACAACATAATTTTGGCCAAAGAACCTAATGTTTGGCTTTAAATTCATATTTGTTTTGATTTATAAAAATAAGTTCATTGCAGATGCTTCAAGGCAAATGTGTTATGCAAAATTCACATTGTTTTAAACAGTGACATTCTTAAAATACAGGGCTTCGTCTCCTAATTAAGGAGAAGCCAAACTGCAAAGATGCTTAAACGTGCACAGAAGGTCAAAAAGCTGAGGGCCACTAATCTAAATGATAAAATGATTTATCTCTGAGATGTAGAATTAGATGCCCATGAGCAAGTAAGAATAATTGGGGATCCCAGTATTTAAAATTTCAGGACCGTCAGTAACTAAAGTAAAATGTGCCTAAATTGTAAACTCCTTTTGAATATATCAGCAGAAATGTGCATCTACAGTGACTTGGACCTTGTGGTCCTTGATGGAGTTGGTAGAACATCTGTACATGGTGGTGGTGGATATTTGGTTATCTTTCCAATATTTTAATGCTCATAAGAGTTAGATTAATGTTTAAAATATAGTTAAATCAAGAAAAAATTATGAAATAATGCATCATACAACTGTGCATTCAGTCTCATTTTATGTAGAAGTTTCTGGGACTTTAATTTCTTTGAAAATTTTGTGACTCCTCAGACTAATAGTGCTCATTAACTATCTGTTTAACATTAGTGCTGACATATATACCAAAATTTTTATTTCTATTTTTGGCATGTGTATATGGTACTGGGGATTGAACCCAAGGGTATTCTACCTCCAAGTCACACCACCAGCCCTATTTTATTTTTTATTTTGAAACAGAGTCTCATTAAGGTGCTAAGGGTCTCGCTAACTTGCTGAAGCTGGCCTCAAACCTGTGATCCTCCTGTCTTAGCCTCCCAAGGACTAGTATTACAAGTGTGTGCCACTGTACCTTGGTTAAAATCATGAGTTTTGAACTAGAATTCTTACAGAATATCATGCTCATAGTCCATGAACATGAAGTCCATACGCCATGTGACAGTGAAAACACAGAATGTATTCCACAAATGTCAAACATGACAGATGTGATTATTCATAGCATTGTTTCTTGCTCAACTTGGATTGGCCTCAGAATCCTCCTTAACATAGTAATCTAGATAGCTCCTACTGATAAATTATAGCTGCTATGTGAAACAAAACCTTTTTTGCTATCCCTATTTTAATTAGTGAAATTTTGGACTTTTGGGGGTTTAGGTAGAAAATCTTTTTATTTTTCAACTTCTGTGGCTGTAATATTTTGAGTCAGTTTCTGCCTGACTAGAGTATGGTGAACACATTTTAATTAGTACGTCATTATTTAGTTCAATCTCCATTTCCTGAAGATTTTGTTGTGATTCAGAAGCACCATCATTATAAAAGTGAATTTTATTTTCATGATGAATATTGTGTGTCAAAAGTATAGCAGATTAGAATGAAACTGTACCAAACTCAGACTAAGTAAGGAAAGATATCTTCTTTCCTCTCCACCTGCCTTCTTCTTTTCTTTCTAAAAAGTCCTTGGTTCTTTAGTTAAAAAAAAGATACAATTTAAGCTTTCCAAAGCATGGCTTAGAGGGAAGAAAGGATACATGCCTTCTGAAATGTCCAGGCTATGCTAAAACATTGTCCATCTGGCTTTGCTATGGTACCATACACTTTGAACTTCAGCTTCCTTCTGCTTTGCTGTTCTCTGTTTATTTTCTGCCTTAGTTCAGCTTTGGTCTTATCCTCTGCTTCCTTGTTACTGGCCAGCTCCTGTCTGGGCCCTTCTACTGGATTAAGATATCCATGCCTCTCTCCTCCCCCTCCTCCCCAAGGAAAGTGTTAAAACCAGATTTGGGTTAACTGACAGCTTTTGTTCACAGAGCTGTAGTTAACAGAGTTTGCCAAATGTATTAACTAAAAAAGAAAAAAAAAAAAAACAGCAAATGAGAACTCATCCTTGCTGGTGTCAATAAGGACCACCAGGAATTCTGTATGTGAGTGTAAAAGACACAGGGAGAAACTGGAGCATCTCAGAACAACTTCAGAGAATCCAACTGCCACCTTAATATAAAGAAAAAATAAATAAAAATGAATTAACTTGTGGCCTACATGTGGAGTAAATATTGTAACAATAAATATGACTCTTAATTATCACAGAAAGTGCTGCAAAATAAAATGAAGTGATACACTAAAGTGACAAGAAAATATCCTTTAAACACGAGGGAAAAGGGATGAATCATAAATATCTGTAAAATCATACTGATGACAGGAAATATTAATCAAAGGCTTACCATGTGCTAAGTACTATTCCAAGGGCTTTATATGTATATTAGTTCATTTTATACAACCGCTCTATGGAGTAGCAACTCTGATTATCCCTATGTTATAAGGAAAGACACTGAGTTGTAAAGATAGCAGATGACTTATTTAATGTCGAATAGCCAGCAGCAAAGGGCAGAGCTGGAAATTGAATCCAGGGAGTCTCACTCCAGAGCCCATGTTCTGATTTGCTTGCAATTTCCAAAGCTGAGTGCTATGTTCTTCTCCTAGCCTTCTGGAACTTAATCTAAGAAAGAAGTTATGTAGATACCATCACTACCCGTGTGATGCTAGAGAGTCAAAACAGAGGCTCTGGAGACTGACAGAATGTGAGGATAACTAGCCAAAGACTTTTAGTTTTATCAGGACAGAGGTGCCAACCATCAGGAAATCAGAATGAAACATAAACCAGAAAGGAATCATCAACTCTCAGAACTTGGGATAAAACTGGGCCTAAATGTAAGATTATTTTTATTACAAAATTTATTTTTTATGATTGGGTATTGGGGAAAGGCAGGAGATTATTAGTTGGTTAGTATTCGTTGAAACTGTTCTCAGATACCAAAGGAGGTAAGTGACCAAGGCTTAGAGTTTGAATGAATCTGCCACCTAGTTGGCAGGGATTATGGAAAAAGTAAAGCAAACAAAGCTAGCAAGTACATGTCAGTATTCCAAACAAAGTTGCATGGTGGTAAATGGTGGTGGTGGAGTGCTGGGGCAGAGAAGACCTGGTCATAGTTACTGTCCCTGATTATCTGACAGAGTTGATTGTGGCGTGCTATGGAATAAGTGGTTACTTTCATTGAGTTTTGGATTGAGTTCCACAAATTACCTTTTAAAAATAGATTGCTATTACTAATCTATTAGAATTTACTATTAGAAATCTATTACTAATAGGCTACTTTTTTCATACTTACCAAACATCTATTATGGGTGGAATCTGGTGTAGCATCATAACATGAACACTGCGATTCTTAGAGACAGATTTTTAAAATTATGAACAATTATGTTTTCTTTTAACTCTATTCTTCTCTCCTAATACTGCTAATAGTGATGTAGTGGGGACTTGCCTAGAGAAGGGGCATAAGCCATCGACTTAATTTTTATTACCATTTTTCTCTGCCGCCTTCCAGAGTGTACTGAAGGGGCGTAGGTAGGTTCCAATTTGCACAGTTAGAATTCTGTCTCCACCATTCATCTTTCTGCTCATTGGTTACTTATAAAAAAATGTTCACAGTGTGTTAGAGCTTACAGACAAGACACAAAAACTTGAATTAATGGGGGAAATAAAAATCTGTAATTCTGACTTCTCAAATTTATCTCTAGTTTATTTCAGACAATAAAAGAAAGGCAAAGGAAGGAACATTTCTTATTTATATAATCTTAGGGAAATCTTAACAGGCAGTGAGATTTCTTTCTGGAATGCTGGGTAATCTCATCAGCTGAAAGTAAGTCTTGTGATATTTAGCAGAAATGAGGCTTGCCAGGGAGGCCTCTCTGCTGGGCTTCCTTTGGAGAGTTCTTAGAACTTTGAGTGGTTTTCATCCACACTTGCCAATTTCATAGAACCCCCCCCCCCAACACAAAATTCAAAAGGCAGAAGGAAACCCTATGTTCATTTAAAAACCATGGAGTGAGTATGTTTTCTTCAAGAAATTTTCAGAGATGAGTTTCCTCAGAATCAATTTGGTTCATGTGTCCCTGTGGCGGGCCCCAAAACCCAACTACAACCATTCACCTGTCCTCATCCTGCCCTTTTTTTCCCATTTACCCCTGCAAAATAGTGAGTTGACTCACAAAACCAGGAAGTTGTGAGATGCAACAAAATTATGTTATAATAACACTAGCTATGATTTATTAAATACTCAATGCATGAAGATGTTCCGTGCACCATTTAAAAAAAAATTCCCATAGCAACCTTTCAATGCAGATACTATTTCTATTAGTTGGATGAGCAAGGCAAGGCTCAGAAAATTTATCTGCTAAGGTCACCCAACTAGTAAGAGGTGGAGCTGAGGTTAAAGATAATATCTGTCAAGCAGGGTATGGTGGCTTTTGCCTGTGATCCCAGTACTTGGGAGACTGAAACAGGAGGATTGCAGGTTTGAAGCTAGAGTCAGCAACTTAGCCAGGCCCTGCTTCAAAACTAAAAAAAAAAATAAAATAGGGCTGGGGGTGTAGATTGGAGGTAAATGCCCCTGGGTTCAGTTCTCATTCATACACACACACACACACACACCAAAAAAAAATCTGTGGGATTGTATAGCCATAGCCACTGCTGTCAACTCTACAGCATCCTGCTTACGTATATGACCTTCATTAAAAAAAAAAAATTCTGCATCATCTAATTCATGCCTGAAACAAAAGGACAGCCGCTGCCATACTATGAAGTTCTGCAAGGCTCCCATCAGCCCCATCCAGTTATTTCCGACCACTGAGAAGGAATGGTTTTGGATTCAAGCTTGAAAAACAGGCTTCCTCTGCCAGGCAGGTGGGGTGGCCGGCTGGGATTAAGGCACAGGGACTCTTTGCTGAGCAAGGTGCTCCTTCCTGTCAGAACACATTTCCGCAGAGCCCTGCAGTCTGCAAGCTGGCGGCACCTCCTCCTGCTTCTGCCTCCTAGTGGGCTGTTTGAGGGAGGCTATACATATGTATTAAGTTATTAAGCGGTGGTATGGGTTCTCACAAGTTCAAACACAAAGCATGCTGTGTCTCTGCTCGAGCATCTCCAGGAGGGCCTGGATTAATAGAAATGCAAATGGAGCATCTGCACAAGGCCATATGATTAGAGCCTCCCCCTCACACCTCAAAGTCAAGAGCAGAAAAACACTGCATGCGAAATACAACAAAAAATGGTGATATAATATGCAAAGTCTGTTACCCATTTCAACAGCAGTCAGCAAAACATTTCTACTCACACCACTCAGAACAATTCTGCCCCAACTTTATTATGTAAGCTAATGTTTTTTGTGGAGGATAAAATTGCTGTTGGTACATTCGAGTCCCAGTTGACTGCTTTATTGCTCAGGACTCTCTCTCTGAATACCACTGTTGAGCTCACTGTAGAAATACGTTGTTAAAAGGAGAAGTAGGGCTTAATTTTTCATTTTCTTTTCACCTCTGCTCTCTTCCTCTCCCTGGGGTAGAAATGCAACAGTCCACCTGGGCTGAGCCAGAGGCTGCACAAGGCTGGCTTGGATTTTAGGGCCAAGTCACAGGTTCCATTTCCATTTGAGGCAGATAGTGCCACTCTCTTTTTGTGGCTGCATTCTTAATTCTGTACACTGGCAGCAATCACTCTATGGCCTCCCAGGATAGGCATCAAATCCCAGCACCATACCACAGTCGTGTTCCATATATGGTTTGGGGATGACGGATGCATGAATGAATAAGTGAAGGACTGATCTGCTTGCCTCTCGGTGCATGTCGTGCAGGAAGGTATCGGAGGGAGGAGTGCGGAGGATTTAGTGCATCTATCCCCATGGGAGGGAAACTCATAGCTCACACATCACTGTCCCTTCTTTGTCTCTTTCCTTTCTACTAGTGTTCTTCCTTCCTGAACCTAGCCCTCTCCTTTCCTTTGGTTGGTTGACTTGACACATGTATGCCTAAATAACTCTGGAAAATAAGCCTCATCCAATCATGGTCTCATGAGGTTATAGCTGATTGAGAGAACCACTGTTCCTTCCTGTCTCAGAGAAAAAGGGGACACTTGTGTGGCTGAGACTGAGTTGTGTCTAAGGATGAATTCTGTGGTGACCCCGATGCCTGGATATTTGGTATTTTCTTTTCTTTTTTTTTTTTTCGGTACTGGGGATTGAACTCAGGGGCATTCTACCTCCGAGCTATACCCCCAGCCCTATTTTTTATTCTTTATTTTGAAACAGGGTCTCACTAAGTTGCGGAGTGCCTCACTAGGTAGCTGAGGCTGGCCTCGAACCCGGATCCTCGGGGTCTCAGCCTCCCAAATGCTGGGATTACAAGCATGCGCCACCACGCCCGGCTATTTGGTATTTTTTATACTCAGGCAGCTTCACACTTTGTGTGACAGCTGAACCACGGGAGATGTTATAGACTCAGCAAACTCCATGCTTATATTTAGACTCAGTTGTATTTCTAGAGAATCTTATTTATTCAAAGACAAATTATTGCAGTATTATCTTGTGTTCTTCATATAAATCACCCATCCATTTTTTTTTCTCCCTGGTTATAATACTTCCTCAACACTGTTTCTTAGCTTTCACCTGGGCTACAGCCATATTCTTCTGGCTTCTAGGCTCTATATCACCAATCAGTTATACACAGACATACTCTCTGCAGAGTCATCATTCTTTTTTGGGGGGGGTGGTAATACTGGGGACTGAACCCAGGATCATTCTACCTCTGAGGTAAATCCCTAACCTTTTTATTTTGAAACAGGATCATGCTAAGTTGCTGAGGCTGGCCTTGAACCTGCAAACCACCTGTCTCAGCCTCCCAAGTACTGGGATTATAAGTGAGCACCAACATGTCCAGCTCATAATTCTAAAGTAGAGCTCTAAGTAACTCCTCAGTTAAACTCTTTCAATGATTTTCATTGTCTAATAAATAAAACACAAACTTTTTATTCTGGCATTTGAAGGTCTCTAAGACGTGGGCCCAACCTGCATCTTTTGACATTTTAAACTACCTATGGTTAATTCACATCACACCATCTATAGATCTAAACCCCCAAAACACCATTCAATTCCAGTAACATGAAGCTTTTCCTCTGCTCTCTCCCCACTTTCAGACTTATCCTTCAGGAAGAATCTCACCATCACCTCCTATTGGAAGCCTACTCAAACACATTCTCCTGATTTCTTGGTGTGCCTGTCTGTAGCACTCTTTTTGGCCAACATCCTACTTTCCCTTGTATTCCAGGTAATGCTTGTCACTTGGATAAGGTATGCAGCAGAAAAGATTTTATTTACTGGACAAATGAAAGGATGTTGAATGAATGCATCTTCATCTAGAGTTGTGTGATTCCTGCGGGAGCCACAGTGTGATATAGCAGAAGGAGTCTGGGCTTTTGGGTCAGAGACCTGGGCCAGAGCCTCTGGTTGGCCATTTATTAAACTGTAGAACTGGGAGTGAGCTACCTAACTTCTTTGTGCCTCATCTCCATCAGTGCTTGTCAGATGCATGAACTTTCATTGTGGATTTTATTTTTGCTTATATGCATATTCTTTAGTCCCTAGAAATGCCAAAAAGCAAAGAATTGCTTGTCTTACAGATAGGGAACACTCTCTTCACATATAAATCATGGCATGAACTGACACCTCTACACCACAGACCTAGTAAGATTTCACTTGAAAAATAATGAGTCAGGAAAGCATTATATGATCACACTAGGCATCCACCTCTATGACAACGAACCGTGAACAATGGAAACTGTGTGCTTGCTTTTAAAGACTATACATTTTGAAAGTTTAACTAATTTGGGGACCCAGTAACAGAAATGACACAATGCTACTAAATCCAAGTGTCTGCAATGAGGAATTTCTTGGGAAAAGTAAGAAAAGGAGGGAGAAGTTTCCACAGTGGTTTCTTGCATCTGCAATCCTAAATCTAATTTAGTATTAGTGTTCCTGACAGGAAAAGAAATTTCAGGGCAGTTACTCACACTTTTGAAGGTTTTATTTGGTTTAACCTCAGAAATAACTGCAGTGATGGAGCCGAGTGCTCTCAGATGCGGGTTTTCTCTCTGAAATAATGGACTCTCGAGTTTCTTCTCTTCCTAAAATTAGGTCTGAGATGCTGTAGGGGCCTCCTGAAGAGTGACTTTAACTACCTTGTGATGTTAAAACAGAAAAAGAATCTCCTACCCGCTTAGTGGGGTATTTCTTGAGAACGTGTAAGAAACTGGGACCCTCGCTGACCATGCCGTAGATTTTAATGTGACGGCTGGCAAGGCTGGCTGCAGCCACATGTTCCCATGGCTGCGCACATCCCCTGGGAGCCACGGCTGCTCTTTGTGGTGGACACTGAATTATGGGGAGAGTTCCGCTCGGGTCACAGGTACTCTCCAGGAGTCATTTCCATGTTATTTACAGCATTGTCTCCCTTTTCGTGGCATTTGTCCTTTTCTTTTGAAACCTCCCTCTGGTCTCTTGTCAACTACAGTGGTGAGCATAAAACAGGAAGTGCACGCTCATTTTTCTGTTGGGATGAGATAAATAACAAAACAAGAAGTGATCGATCTTATAACAAACACTATGGTGTAATATTACATTGTGTCAGAGCGCTGGTGAAAGAAGGAGCTCTAGTTTTGGTGTGGGAATGTAGTTGACAACAGTTATATTAGCAGAAAAACTAAGGTTTTTTTTGGTTTATTTTTGCTTTTTTCCCTTGTCTGATATAGTTCTATGGGAACTCTGAAAAATCGCTCATTTTTATATAGTTCTTTATAATTTACAAAACACGTCCTCCCCAAGTTTTAGCATTTAATAGATTACCACTGTTATACTTGATGTTGTTATTATTATTTATGTTTCTGATGATGAAACTGAAGATGGGAGGTCTAACAAGCTAAGAAACAGAGACCATGGGCACCCTCTGATGGTTATAGTCTCACTAACAGCAGTTCTCAGAAACATTAGGATGTTTTAGCCACCATCAGATGAATGAGAACCTGGATAGTACAGGAGAGCTGGCTTCCAAAGACTGGAGTGGACTTGGCTTGAAGGTTCCAGAACATGAAGTCTAGGGGGGATTTGATACCAGGGTGAGAAACCCAATAAAAATCAGGGAGGGGATTAAGTGCAGGCATCCTTCTGAGGGAGCCAGATAGAGGCATCCAGGGAGGAGGTCAAAGAATAACTTGTGCTCTCACATTGGATTTCAAGGTTCAGATTGACAGTAGGGAGTTGGAGTTTGGTGGGAATCTGAATTATTGAAAAACAGGTGCAGGGGCATTGGGTAGAATATTTGTAGCCTTGACTATAGGTTGGAGGGGCAGGCTTGAACGTCAAATCATGAATTTGGGAATAGTAGATTTAAGCCTTAGGAATGACAATACTCAGGAGATATAGAAAGTAAAGTGAATAAATGTCTGAACATGCATTATGGGTTGAAACAGAAATATCTAGGAATTTTCAGACTGTTACTTTTCCTTTCCTTTTTTTCCTTTTTCCACTTCATCTCTGCCTGTCTTCCCTAGTTCCCTCACCTCCTTCTTTGATATTGTGTCTTATAGTATAGTTATTTGGCACTGTGCTAGAGACTCGGTTTGGTTCTGAGGATACAAATGTGCCTGAGCAAAGCATTCACAAATCTTTTGTCAATAAGGAAAGCATTGTGGCTATCTGAATTATTTTTTTTCCAAAACTTCAACTTTTTACTTTAAGTAGATGAATTTATATTTTGAAAGTAAAAAACCAATGAGTATGCTTATACTGCATGTCTGTGACTACATATGTGTGTGCATGCATGAGTATGCGTGTGTGTGTGTGTGTGTATGTGCGTGTGCGCATATACGTGTGTGTGTGTACATACACCAAAATAACATAGTCTGCAGATTAGGGTGTTTAAAGGTGATGAGGAATACTTGTTCTTTAAAGTCATAAACTTCACTTTTCATATCTTTTGTAAGCTCATCTCATGTGTAAACACAAATAGTAGTCAATGAATACTCACTGATATTGTCTTTTTGTCTTACTAACTGCAAGCTTTACCCAAATCTGTGGTCCTAAAAGTAATGATTTGTATTTTAGTATTTTAAATATCAAAGTATCTTCCTTTATGATTTCAAATAACTTTTTCAGTCTTCACCTTGGCTTTGCTTGTTGACTAGGTATTTATACAAGGCAGATATTAGGGCAAGTGGAGATAGGTTAAGGTAACTGGAAATTTATAGAATCCTGAACTTTTTGCTACAGAAAATAAAGAACAGCTTTTTGCTTAGAAAATAAAGAATGCCTCTCTGTGTGCATCATATTTAACCTTGGTAGCAACATATATTTTTGATTAATATTCTTAATTAATAAAGGTTTCCTTTATAGAATATAAGATCATACAAAAGTCTGCATTGTTCAGGAAGATGGTAAAAGAGTTAAAAGAGAAATACAAATTTATCTTAGAGCATCAGCCACTCATATCCCTTTCTTTTCAGGTTATCTATGTGCTAATGGTTCTGAGAAACCTTTGAATAGGATATAGCAGGCACTCACCAAGAAGTATTATTGTCATTATTGCTATTTAGCACTCAAAGTTAATCAGCATGCACTTTTCCTAGCCCAAGATGCCGATATTCAAACCACTGAATAGATTTAAGCTTTATCTTCATGAGCTTGTCACTGAGACTCAAGTACACTTTATACACCTAGAACATACTACCTAAAGGTCTAATTAGGCATGTCTAATTCATTTGGACTCAGAAATTTCCAAATCCCTGCGCATAGTTTTTTTCAAATGATTGTCCACATCAAAATTACACAGGCAAAATGTAAGATTAATTAGCAAAATGAGAAGCTAGATTTGGGGGCTCATATAATTTTCCATGCTAACCGCTTATCTTTGGGGCCCATTTTAGGAGGCTGTCAGGAAGTAGATTTTCAATTTGTGTATACCTGGATGTGGGGCTCTGCCAGTCCTACTAGAGGAAGTGAGAGGCAGCTGGGATCCCAGCAAATAAATGAGGAAACAGTAGTTCTTACCTACAGAGAGAGTTTCACCTGAGTTTCTCTAGGACCTGATCCCAATTCATTGGATTGACTTTCCGTTTCATAAAAGAAAAAGTAGTAGCTTTTACAAAGATAAGCAGCACTTCTCCTTCCTTCAAGGGAACAAACCAATGACATTCCCCAGCATCCATTACAAATCAGAGTTGCATTCATCTCTAAAGTGAGAGAAAGTCTAGGTGATTGGCAGAGACAATTTTTTCCCTGCTCTGCTGATTTATTGTTATGGGATGCTTTTCAGTAACTCTGGTATAGATAGATTATCTGAGCTTCTAGTCCTCAGCTAGCTTTTAATCAAGTGAGCAATCTGCAAATGAATGGTATGCAAAACCTTAGAAAGTGTTGTCTGGGGTCTTGGTGGTTTCTAATAATCCTGTCAAGGTTCCTTATAGAAGTAGAAGATCTTTATTGATTAGGCCACTGCTTTTTGCAAGAGGGGAGGAGGTTAGCATGAAGGAATGAGGAAGGGAGGAGGAGAGGGAGAATAAACAACTGAATTATCATGTTCCTTAGGCCTAAGTCATCAGGAAGAGTTCCTCACCAGTCAGATTTCTTGGTTAACAGGCAGATTGCCACAGAGAGCATTCCCTCTTCCAGTCCCTTGTCAAGTGAGTCAGAGGTTCTCAATAACCTTGCATAATGTCAGTGTAGCAAAATGTATCTGTTGCTTGCTAGAATCCCTTAGGCTTTGCTACATTGCAGTTTTCCAAAGTGGTAGGAGAGAGAGAAAGAGAGGGGTCTGGACCTGTTCAGATCTCTAGAGAAAATCCTTGAGTTCATTGTTATGAGGAGGTATAAGATGGGAGGGGGAGGGATATAGACTACAATTGCCCAGATCTGAAAAAGAAAGCATCACTCTCCACCATGACTTTGTACACAGTGGTATTCTCCTGCTGCGATCCTGAAGTCAGTGTCTAGTATCTGTGTTCTCATTGCCAAATGATGGATCCTAGGCATTTCAGGTAACAAGCTACCTGCTGTCTGAATGGAAGTATTTAAATGCCTGCTGTTTTTCATCATTCAAGTTGCTTCTCCCTATGTTTCTCCTGCTAGGAAGCAGAGCTGCCATATGTACAGGGCCACCTGGTTGGCATAACATGAGAATCATGTTTGGTATTGGATTTATGTGATAGCATAATATTCCTGGCAGCTGGGCTTAGGCTGGTCTTGCTTTGTCAATTCTGGGAGGATGGCCTTGCCATTATGCTCAAATATATAGGATATCTGCTGGGTTCCAGCCTAAGCTGAAAGGTTAAGGTTCTGTTAGTGTGATTAACATTGTCTGGCATCTAGGATAGAATAATAATAAATACTTTGGGTGTTGGCTTCAAACCTTAGAGCTTTCAGTTTTATAGAATGGTTAAGAGCTTGGGTTCTGGAATGGATGGGCTTGGATTTAGATTCAGGCTCCACTTTTATTACTGGTTAGCCTGAAACAAATCATCCAGTTCTCTAAATCTCGCTTTCTCCATTTATACAATAAGGATAAAACAGCATCCATTTCACAGGGTTGTTTTAAGGATAAATGAGGCAATGCCTATGAAATCCTTGGCTTGATGTTTGTCAGACAGTGAACATTCCATACATATGTGCTCTTGTAGCTTGTGTCAGATATGAGCAAGTGGTCACTTCTTATCCTACTCTTGTATCTCCCTTAACCTATTTTGCAATGCTCAAAGAATTAGCTTGTAGAAAAGATGTAAGATTTATTTTCTACTTTTTCCTGTTAATATTTCAGGAAACCGAGCTTTGCAAGATTCATGCCAAATGCAAAACAGTTCAAAGGAGTATAAATGCTGGTCTTTGTTGGTGGCCCTGCCTTTCAGAAAATACTATAGGTGCATGAGACATGAAGGCAATGTGATAGTAATTCTCCATGTCGTAAGTGTCTCATTTGGAGTTATCCTTGGTTTTTTAGTGGTGAATTTAATTTTAACAAATTTGTTTCATCTCTTCATCCCACTGGCTACATCTCTAGTTCAAGATCTAGACATGTAAATGGAATCAAAGGACCATAGATCCTTGGTTGAAAGGGACTTGAAAGGTCATTCATTTTTGTTGCAGGTGGCAGCTTGTTCTTTTGTCATGTTTTGGACATAACCTACTAGTTCTGTAAAGATCTTATGGGAGAAGTGCTAAGAAGGCATTTATAAGAAGCAAAGGAGGTGGTTGTAGTAGTAATGGCATAAGAAAGTCTGTGAAAGCTTTTTGAAGGAGTGAAGATGAAAGAAAAGTAAAGGCAGGATAGCATGTTTGAGAAATTAGTATATGTAGAAATGAAGTTTATGTTTGAATTAGACTGTAACAGGAAGTTTTCTGGAGGTTTTAGGGATGAGTGTTATACTACAAATTTCATGAAGCATACTTTGAAGACAACTTACATAACCTATGTGCTCTGGAAGACCCGGGAAAAGGAATTCTTCCCTTCCAGGGAATTGTTATAGCTATGAAGATCATGATCAAGCCTTTGTTTCTGAAATAATTACTTAGAATTATCACCCTAAGTAAAGGATTTATCTGTAAGTTGTGGGAGTTATAAGGGTCATAAATAATCATCTAACTAACCAAGATATTGTTCAGTCATGAAAAAAAAAAAAAAAAAACAAACCCAAACCCAAACCCAGAAACTGTGTTGAAAGGGATTTTAAAGAAAAAGTAAAAATATACATTCATATTTTTCATTTGAAGTACCAAAGTTGGAGAGTTGAGAAGTTAACCTGTTCATTTTAAGTTTCTAGAGAAATGAAAAATGAAGGCAAGCTTCATTTTAGTCTCTATAGTCAGACAGAGCCAGATGAAATGCCAAATTAACAGACCACACTGGCAGCTGTAAACAAACCAATCCTTTTATTTATTGGTGCAATAGAACATGCATAATACATTGACTCGTTACGTATAGAGAATCGCTCAGTGGTAGCAAGACTGAGACCGCACTAGTGGAAGAACATTTACATGACAGAAAATCTATATGGGTAGGAAGGAAGACATTAATCTACTAGAAAATTAGGAATGTTACTGAGAAAACTGTTGGCCTGAGCCTGCTGAATTATTCACCACAAAGTAATTACTGTAGATGCAGCAGGTAGCCATATAACCAACCTGGCTGTTCCAATCTAGAAAACTTCCTAATTATAATTGTTTGGATTAGTAGTTTAGTAGAATGCCCAAAGGAAGAGAATGAGGTTAAAATTAAGAGATCCTGAAGGGAAAACTCTATAATAGAAGCCACTTGACAGAATTAGATCAGATCACGGGGAGGTGGCAATTTTGTAGAAGTGCATATATATTTTTAAATAAGGAGGAGCATATAAATATAGGTATATCTTTTAGAAATAGCCATGCAACTATTTTAATTCTAAATGCTTTCAAATGCAGGTGAAAATTCAGACTTTAAATCCCCTCCAGGGAGAAATAGCTTCCTGAATGAAGATCATGAAGTGGCCATTTCAGTGAGTCTTCAGGAATGTAGGCACTCAGATGTGAGTCCTTGAGGGGAGTGAAGGCGGAGAGATGGGGGCAGGGGTTAAACATTTTTGGTTCTTCATCCTCTGTTCTCACACTTTTATTTTTTAAAAAATTTTTATACTTTTACTGGTGCATTGCAATTATACATCATAGTGAGATTCAAAGTGATACATTCATAATAGCCGAGTGATATGTGCATCCTTGCATTTTTAGATAGGATAGTCACATGGTTTTTAGAAGTACCACAGAGCTAAAGCAAGCAACTGGATGGAGATGCAGGCAAACATTGAGGTTGAGATCCAATTTAAGAAATGTATCGACTTACAAGTACAAGTCAATGAAGTTTGTGCATTGGTACGGAGGACACCGAAGAGCTCCAGCCTTCAGAAGCAAGTGTCCAGTCTTGGGAATCACAGTTGAGGGCATAAAGGGAAGCCATTCGGATTCTGCAATGATTCTCTTCTCAATCAACTGCAGACAAGCCGGATTTGTTTTAACTGCCAAGGCTCTGTCCCTGCTCATGCTTGGGAAAAGATTCCCTTGTTTGTGCTATGGATGACCTGTTTCTATAATTTGTTTCTCTCTGCTGATCTGTAGATATTCCATGCCACCCCTTCCCATTTTACAGATGAGGAAATTGACTTACTGAAGTCACACACTTGGTAAAGGAATCAACTAGGATTTGAACCTGGATCTCCTGATTTAAAGCTTATACTTTCACTTCTCCCTCCTGCTGTTGCCTTTCAGGGACATTTGCATTGTATGCTATAGAATGGAAGGTTTTGACTCCTGGTAAAGTACTCTTTTATACCATTCAGCCAATGACTAGGTATATTTTGGGGTGGTGGTCCCCTCTTCGCTTCCCTGAAGTCATATGCATTATTCTCTGGGTAACAGTGTCCCTAATTCCCAAATTTGAACTTATGATTGGGGCATCATTATCAGTGTTTTAAAACACTGTAACAGCAAGTGAGATGCATTAAAGGAAGGAAAAGAACCAACTTCTCAGCCTCCATTTTATGAGGAAGAAACTGGAAGTTAGAGAGGTGAAGATTCTTGAGAGATACAGATTGTGTAATAAAAACAGAGTGGAGGCACAAGCCCAGGGCTGGGCCTTCTGCCATCTGTGCCCTTTCCACCAGGCCCTGCAACCACTTTATACTTTACATAAAACCGGAAAGCTTCATCCATGAGTTGAGAAAACCCTCCTGCCAAGCCCAACTCACTGTGTGGTTAACAAGGAAATTTCTCTAGAATGTTTTTTTTTTTTTCTTACTTAGTGTTGCTGGCATCAAGCATAGTTATTTATATGTTTTCCATTTGCTACTTGATTTATTTTAGAGATTGACACTTTTACAAGCTGACATCTCAGCATACAGACACTTTTTTTTCACCACGCTGAATGCAGCCAGTGCTGCTTGCTTGACGCCATGCCGAGCAAAGCCTAGTTAAAGGCTTTTCTTTGTGCCACAATCCATCACTCCCTTTACAGTTCTTCATCCGGAAGAGTGTAAACTGCCTCCTAATTTTGGCATCTGTTACCTGCCTTTCTGGCTGCTCCCTGTTGCTTCCTGAGATAGCTCTGACAGGTAGACACTTGAGGATTTCATTGCTACCCTGGAGTGTAGCAAAGTCCAAGTTATATAATAGTGTTTTAAAGCTCCTATTAGTATAATTATGATAGTGAGTGACTAATAGGGAACGAAGTGTTAAAATGGAAACTAGATCAGCTACTGTCAGTTGGCTATCCATTTATTCCATTTGAAAAGCATTTATTGTTTGGAAGATTTAGGAAAAAAAAAAAAAACAAATTACCCTCTATTTGCTCAAGAAATTCTTAGTATAGTGAACAATTGCACAGTTGTCTGTTTTAAATAAAACTCTGGAGTAAGTCACTTTGCCTCCAACTTTTCCAGCCTGGTTGTTTCTTTCTTGTCTTTGAGAGAATAGCGTGCTATGCAAAGACCTCATTCTTCTGGTTTTTCTGTTTTCTTCTCTAGCAAAACATACCTGTTGTATGGGCCTTTCTCTTGGGCTCTGATTTCTCCTTTTGGGATAATAGACTAACCTGGTAATTAGACCTACTCAAGTGTGTTCCTGTGGTATCCATTCAGGTAACAGCTATTACTTTTGGGGATAGAGTTTTTAAAGTGTCATGAAATTTTTAAGGGCATTTATTAGGTGAAATAATGGTTAAGTTGTTCTATCAGAGATTGACGTAATGAAAGCTTAAACAAAATAGTAAAATGATTTCTCTCTTTCTCCCTCTAAAAGCTTGACCTGACAACTGCTCCTAGGAAGTGGGGTAGCCTTGTTCCATGAGATAGCCCGCACACTCGTAGCCTCTGCCACTCTAGAGGTTGACCTCATTTTCAGGACAGACTCACCACTGTCACCCCAGGGTCTCATCCCAAAAGCACAAGGAAGGAGACATAGAGGATAAGCAGTTTCCTTTAAGGATGTTACTCGGAAACTGCACAAATCACTTTTACTCCAGTGTTATTGGCTAGAATTCTCTTCAAGGCCATGTCTACTGTAATGGAATGTGAGAAAGTATAGTCCCTCGCTGTGCAGTTGCACACCTAGCTCCAGCTCCAGAGGAGATCTTTGTTAATGAAGAATAGGGGAGAATGAATATTGGGGGAAATTAGCTCTCTCTGCATCAAAGTATGTGTAGAGTCTTTCATAAGGGAAGGACCATGTGGACTATCTAAATTCATAGGTGATAAAAACAGAGAGAAACAATGATCTGATATCCAGTAAATACCTCATTGCAAGTGTAAGTGTTTAGAAGCTGATTATGTTTCAACAGGCTGTCAATTCGTGACTTTTATTCCTTTCCCCAATGTTTTCTGAGGAGTTCCTGGGCTCTAAAGACACTCTTTAAGAAGTTCGTTGTTTTTTTTTTTTTAAGGTGTACCTGAATTTTTTACTGGGCCTCTATAGAACTTGAATTTATATATGTTCACTTGGGCTTTCTGTCCACCAGTGGAAGCTGTTTTCATTCTAATGACAACTGTTTAAAACCTGTTATGGATTCCATTTTGAACCAAAGCTTTCTAGGCTAGTTTGTCCAAAGTCCCTTCACTAAATGTGTAATGAGTGCCTACTATGCGTCGGTACAAGATGCTGTGGTGCTATAAAAAGGTACAGTCTCTGTTGTTTAGTGTCTCACAAGGTAGGAGGTGAGACTGACAAACACATAAAAAACTTTGAGCACAGGATAGACTGTGATACGTGCTATGCTAGAAATATAAGTCAAGTGCTATGGAAGCACAGGGACAGAAGGCAAGTCTGAGTGTAGGGGTTAGGAGAGACTTCCTGGAGGTTGTGGGACTTAAACTAGAAAAATGAATGATATTTCATTTGACATATATGGGACAAATCTCTTTGTGGCAAGTTTGTAGTTCTTAAGTAGAATGATGTTACTGGAACTTGGTGGGTAAAAGCTAGGGGAGGGGAAAAGAGGACTGTTATGAGATAAGGTTGGGAACACTACTTTTTTATAATTTTTTATTAGTGGATTTTAATTATGCATTGTAGTGAGATTCAAAATGATGCATTCATATATGCATACAATACCGCTCGGTGCATTTCCCTCCCCGCTCTGCCCCCTTCCTTCCTCCCTGTACATGCTAATGAGATTGATGGTGATGCATTCATGTATGCACATAACATTAGTGGTCTGTAGGAACACTAATTTGTGGAGCCAAATTGTGGAGGTCTTTGTATGCCAAAGTAAGAAGTTAAGAAAACTCTTGGAGCAACATGTAGAGTATCTTGGATTGCTGTGTACCAGAACAGAAGTGGTGTGTGTGTGTGTGTGTGTGTGTGTGTGTGTGTGTGTGTGTGTGTGTTTTCTGCGTCTGAGAGAGGTGGGGTCCTTGACACAGTGGAACTAGTTAAGGGGTGTTATTTTTGGTCCAGGTGAGAAGAAGTGAGAGTGTAAACCAGGACTCAGGCATAAGTATGAAAGTGAAACAAGGATTGTGAGGATTTGATAACAACTGGCTTCTGAGGTGAGAGAGAAAGTTGAAGAGGAATGTCAGCTTTACAGCCTCAGCCACTGAGAAGGCAGTGGCATTAGTCAAGAAACACAAGTTAATTTGGGGATATCAGAGGAGATATTAATACTCATTGCATCCCATGGCAAAGGTAGGCAAAGATATCAAAAAGCCTCAGAAAAGAAAGGGACAAATAAAATGCAAGATGGAAATTTAACTTACTCGTTCTAGGGAGGGGCTGTCTGGAACATTCCTACCTGATGGCAGGGAGCATGGCTATTTTATTCCCTACTTTATATCCTATATTTGGCACAACACCAATTAGTATTAGCACAAAAGGCTCCAAAAGTTCTTAATAAAGAAACACATTGAAGTGGATGTGGTTATGCAGTACTCCTAGTATTTGGGAGGCTGAGACAGGAGGACCCAGGTTCAAGGCCAGCACAGGGTAACTTAGCAAGACCCTATGTCAAAATAAAAAAATAAAAAGGGCTGGGGGATGTAGCTCAGAGGTAGAATGCCCCTGGGTAGAATGCTCCAGTTCTGCATGCGCACATGTGCTCACACACACACACATACACACACACACACACACACACACAGAAACACATTAAACTTTGTTTATCCTAGCTTTTCATTTAGCTCTGAATCCTTTTGATGAAGATATCCTATAAATATTTCACAGTGTATTCTATAGAATATACTGAGAAAAAACTGCCTCAGGGGAATATATGATTATGGTTTAAACAAATAAAAATCCTAAAAAATAAGGGAATGGGAATATCTGTTTGTCTATCTCTTTTTCTATATAACAGAACCAAGGCTTTGAGACCTTTGGAAGGAGTGTCCCTTGGCACAGGCTCAGCTGCAGAGAGGAATGAGTGGCTGACCTCTTCCCCCACACCTGATCACAGGTTTTAAAAGACTCACCATCAATTTTAAAATGTGTCTTTAAAGCTGTAAATATGGCCCTAGGACTTTACTCTTTAGACTCGAGTTCAAGATGATGGTCACAAGCATGTCCCGGAGGCAGTTTTGAGCACTTAAAAAGCTTCATTTAGTTTTCAAATGTTTATCAGTGCCCCCAGTACCCTGGAAGGCCAAGAGAGGCTTTTGGAATTCAGTACATGTACAAGAAAGGAATAGGTCCCAGGATCTAATTATCATTATTTTTTTCATGTGATACTAGTTTTTTTAAAAAAATATGAAACAAAATTATTTTTTTAAAAAGCAAAAAGAATAAAGATTATATACACAAGGGATTTGGAATCTATAAGCTGATTACAAAAATGAAATGCAAACAACGTTCAGTCAGCTGAAGGTGGATTGGTAGAAGTATGTCTATACACAAATTTCGAGCCAGTTTTGCTTTTGCAGAACCATCCAGATCTTCCCAAGGCTGAATGGGCAGTCCTGTGACTTTCTTCTTTTTCCATATTCCCAAACAAGACTACGTAGAGTTCAACTCCTGATGAGCCGCTTACAACAGCAGCTCCTTAGGAGCCAGGTGGTTTAGATTTCCCTGTGAATAGGATTAATTTTATTATAGGGGAAAATTGCAACAAGCAAGTGAGGGTGTACACATGCACACACACACACACACACACACAAACGTATTGCAGGACTTATATATTTTATTTGGAAATCTTTGAAAGATGGGTGCTACAGAGAGAAACTATCTGTGCAACAACTATCAGTGGTGTTTTTCCTTTGTAGGGAAGATTTTTTTTTTTTTTTGTACTGGTGGTTGAACTCAGGGGCATTCTACCTCTAAGCTACAGTCCCAGCCCTATTTTTATTCTTTATTTTAAAACAGGGTCTTGCTAAGTTGTGGAGTGCCTCACTAAGTAGCTGAGGCTGGCTGTGAACCTGGGATCCTCCTGTCTCAGCCTCTTAAGTATTGATATTACAAGGGTGCACCACCATACCTGGCTTTGTATGGAGAAATTTTAAGAAAGAAAGCGATAGTTTAAAATATTTATTGCAGTAACATAGCATTTTTTTGGTACTGGATATTGAACCCAGTATACCTCCAACCTATACCTCCAGCCCTTTTATTTTTTATTTTGAAGCAGGGTCTTGCAAAGTTGCTGAGGCTGGCCTTGGACCTGTGATCTTCCTGTCTTAACCTCCCAAGCACTGGAATTACAGGCATGGGCCACCACAACTGCCACAACATAGCCTTTTATAAAATAGATCCCACTGCGGGGCGGGGTGTGTGTGTGTGTGTGTGTGTGTGTGTGTGTGTGTGTGTGTGTGTGTGTGTGTGACAAGACCCTTTAGTAATCTTGCTTTATATATGCCAGTCAATATTATAGTAACTGTATTCCATGAGCACTGTTTTGTAATTAGGAAGCCAGGGATGTTTCTCCGTTATGCTAGAACACATGTTCTGTTACTACGTACTTAATGAGTAGTGGCCATGCTTGCCTCTTGTCAAGAAAGACTGTTATTTCAAGAATGATTAAAGTGCCAGAAACCCAAGATTTATGACTCTCTTGCTCAAAATGCTCGTGTGGCTCTTGTCTGATTAAAGGTACCTATTGTTGAACATATTTCATTTACGGTGTAATTCTTGGGTTACCAAGGTAACATGCAGGTTAATCAGCTGCACCACACTTTGCCTAATTGAGGGAGAGCACTTCAGCTTCCACTTCAGTCTCTGAAAGATGGCAATCTTTTCCTTTAATGCTTTCTTTCAGGTTGACATTTGGAGGCTGTTTGGGATGCTCTTGACTTCAGAACCATTTCTCTCGCTGGCTCTGACCTCATATCAGCTGTGCTCAAATGGTTGGGTTTAGAAAGGGCATTTCCATATTTGTTATATGTAAACAGGATCACATTTTTATGAACCGTTCTTTGGAATTATGGTGAGACAGCTGAAATCATAGTTTTGTATGTTAATATCAGCACGTGGGAATGCGCTCCCTATTTACTTTTCTTTTTGTGGCTTCCTGACTGCTTGACCACTTGAGTGAATATGAGCCAGAAACTTTATTTGAAGCAGGGGGTTGAGGAAACTTGGCTGAAATTCCAAAAACGTTATGAGCAAAGCTGTTAGGTAAAATTTCCAAGTGTCATTTAGCTTTCTCTTTCTTCTTATTTCATCTCCCTCTGAAAAAACGCAAAAAGTTACCCTATAGGCCAGCTACTGATGCTGCGCCAGAGTCAGATACTAGTTAGCATTAACCAAAGTTAAAAGTGGATAAAGGAAAAATGATTGTGAACTGATAAATGGTCTTGAAATGATTGTGAATTGCTAAAGGAGAAATGATGTTGAAAACAGATATACAGGCCATTTAGCCTCCCACATAGGCAACCACTGTCTGAGAGAACCAGTCCATGAGTCCATGCAGGCAAGGCTCTTAAACACTATTCTTTATTTGACCAAGGTGCTGATTTTCAATTATGAATTTTGGTCTTGAGAGAATAGTAAGTAAAAATTGAACTGAAAATCCAACAATTTACCTTAGATTTTCTAAGTTTTCAAATGAAATTCTAACTTTACAATGATTTATGTTCTTCCCCTGTTATTTCTTTTTTGTTATGTTTGGGGAATTAATGAAATGATGTCTTGTTTTATTTTGTTTTTACCAAATATGACTTGTAATTTTTCTTAAAACCCAAAGTAACTTGTTCAATGCCTAACACTGAGACCACCTTTTACCCATACCCCTGAATTAAAGATTAGAAATTTATATCTATAAATATTTGGAAGAAGTCACAACACGCTAGAAGAATTAATTCATTATACACAATTCTCTAAAACCTATAGTTCCCAAAGACTCTAAGGAAGCACTTTCTTTGTGTAAATTCTCTATCCATCACTTTCTGTCTCATTTGACCTGCACTATCTGCTTTCTCTGAGTGTTCCTTTTTCTTTTTCATATAATGGGAATGAGTGCCTACCTTGCACTGAATGAGATACCCCATATAAAGGAATAGCACAATGGCTGACACATGGTGATAAATATAATGATTAGGATAGCTAATATAAAGAACAACTTGCAAATATATTTTTTGGCTTTTGCTGTCCCTCAAGGAATAAATAAAAATTTCAATATTGTTTTCATCTTCTGTGACATAAACAACCTTTCAAAAACTTCTAATTTTTATAATCCCAGTACTTGGGAGGTTGAGACAGGAGGATTGCAGGTTCAAAGCCAGCCTCAGCAACTTAGCAAGGCTCTCAACAACTTAGTAAGACCCTGTTTCAAATAAAAAATAAAATAGGGCTGAGAGTGTTTGTAGCATGGAGGTAGAATGCCCTTGGGTTCAATCCTTAGCACTGTGAAAACAAAAACTTCTAATTTGTTATTTTATATTTTTTTTCTTGAAGAGACTTATCTTGACTTCATGTTACTTTCTTGAAAATGACATCAAGTCTAAATTTGTACTGCACAATTTCGAATTCTACTTCCTATATTGCCTAATGCACAATAAAATTCTCTTCTTGAATCCTATGAATTTAGATAATGTAGGTGTCATGATTTTAGGTAATATATGTCACTTTTTTATAAAAGATAAAATTGCTAACTTATATAAAATATTATTATTGTAATGATGAAGTTTTAATGATGCCCCATAAAAAGGAAGTGTTAAATGAAGGCTAAAGTGGTAATATCACCTTATATATGTGATAAATATTTGTTCAGTAAATATTATCAACCGATATTTTAGAAATATTCTAAGTTTTTCTATATGGAATGCTATCTTTTGAATACATACCATAAGTGTTTGTCAGTAATAGAAGTATATAGCAAGAATTCTTTTGTGCCCCTGTACAAGCTGCTAAATTAAGGGATATATCTGTTTTGTTTTGCCATCTATGGTAGTTTCAGTTATTAAAGATGGTTATCTGGAAATCTGCAAATCTAGGAATGTCCTGTTGACTCAATATCATCAAAATTATCATTATTGGTACTTTCTAGATCCCTATGTTTTACAAAATGGGTAAGATTGGGTGAAGATAAATTATGCCAACATACAAATTCTCTTGGCTGTGCCCAGGACGTTAGTTAACTCTTCTTACTGAACTCCTTCCTCTACATCTGTGACTTAGAAACACCCCAGGACACCTTCTGGAGTTTGCCACACTGGTTATGATCTGAACAGTGATCCATTGCCTGTCTCATATTCTATACAAAGTTAATGTTCTTTTCTATTGTTGAATAAAGTTGTAGTCTTTTTAAATATAATACTTGCTGTAAATCTTTTTCCTAGTTTGCTGTTTACCTTTCAGTTTTAAATTCTTTGAATGATTTATATGTTGTTAAATCAAACAGTTTTTGCTTTGTGATTTCTTTCCCTGTTTTAAACTTAGAATTTAAACTCTCTTTATAACTTCAACATTTCATTCTAATCTAGCACTTGATAGATTAATATTTTTAAAACAACTAGACTGTTTTTTTATTCACCTGGAATTTATGCTATAATGTAATGCAATGGGCTCTTTTCTTACAGGGCAACAATACTATTTATTGCCAGTATTCCTCTTCTCTACTGCCTTCTGCTTTCTATATCACATATTTATATGTGGAACACCCATTCTGTTCCATTGACATGTTGGTCAGTTCTTGTGCTATGGTCATGCCTATTTTAAGCTGTACTAATAATTGTCATTACATTAATACCCAGTAGAACTAGTGTTTCAACAAAGAATGAGAATTGTTGGTATATTGGTAGTTATCAGATAAACTTCTTAATTACAACTTTATTATTAGCTTATGAAATTATATGATATAAATTCATGTGCATTTAAACATATACGTAGCCTGAAGAGGCATAATAAAAGCCTATTAATACAGTTTTAAACCAAGTTTCTTACACATTTAAAGAATGGCTTTTCTGTTTGCTTCTTTCAAAAATTCTCAAAGGGATGTTTGATACATATTATGTGACCATGCCATGAAACCTGGTTTTAGAGAATTTGCTTTGTTCTAAAAGCAATCTGACATTAAACATGTATACAAATAAAAGTAGAGAAGAATGAAAATGGAAAAGGCTTCCATTTTATCCCAAGCCTTAATAAGGTACTTATGAATAATAAAGCACTTCCTAAAAAACAAAATTATGCCTCTTTTTTTGCACTCCCCTCCTTGCCCTTTGCTCCTTTAAAAAATACCTTTTTATTTAATATAAGACAGTTGGGGATGATATCTTTCAGTTGTTCAAGGGCTAACCTATATATCCTCCCACTAACAATTATTATGGTTCTAGCAATTACTATGAGTTTGAGAATGTCAATTTCTAATTTAGTCCCTGATCAGAATCCTTATTTGAACGTAATATCACTCTTATATATGATTGGTTATAAATGATACAGGAGACATAAGCAATCTATTTTATTCTAAAGCATACAGTGTGCTCTGGATTGATTTCTCTGTTTACCAGAACATAGCTGTTTTCAAATAAGGATTTTTAGCCAGATGTCATCTCTACAACTTTTTCATGTTCTAAGAATCAGCATTTAATCTCTGTTTAGCTGAAATTTAGTTAGCCATGTTGACACCTCTGCATTTAAACACTGGGATTTCTTTGTGGGACCCAGTTCCTTTCAGTCAACTTAATATCCCATGTTGGTCTCTAAGGGACAATAATTGAGTTTAGGCTAGTTTTAAATAGCGATAAGGATGGGGAACACAGATGGGTATTCCATTGATTAACACTAACCCTGGCCTAAGGCCCCAGTGTCAGGCATTAGATTAGGACATTACGAAGAGAATGACAGAGTTTTGGTACTTTATTCCTCTCAATAACATTCTTTCACATATTAAGTTTATCCCCCCCTAGGTAGCTACTTTATCATGCAGAGGCCTTAATCCACTGATGTGACTCTCTCTGCTCTCACTTTGATGCGGCCTCTGTTTACAAGAGTAATGCGGCCTGTGTAAGACAAAGTACTTGGGACAAGGACAACTGAATACAGCTTTTAGATGCACAGTGATCCGTCCTAAAAACAAAGCAAAACCCACACTACACACACACACACACACACACACACACACACACACACAGATGCAAATCCACTGACACACATGCACACACAAACACCAACAAAATGAGGCCTTTTTTTGTGAAATGAAGTTATGATGCTTGCCTCCCAAAGAATCAGACGCAAGGATTTCATTAAGAAGGGCCCACGTTACTGATCTCCTTGTTTGGCACTTTATCTTTTCTTCACCTTTGACCTTCCTTTCAGGCTCTCTTCAAGGCATGGTGAACGTAAGCCCTTGTGGTGTTCTTTTAGAAGTAGGATTGCTGCCATCCCCTCTGGTGAATTTAAGCAGCTGCCGGAATCAGTGACAAGGTTGGGTACAGATTTGGTATCCTGGCTGGGAAAGAGATTATGGGTCAGTCCCCAGTGCTGGGAGACAATAGATTCAAGCAGTTCAGGATTTTTTGGATATCCGAAAAAGATTTCATGAAATTTGTAAAGATCTAACAGTGTATTGCAGATTTCATGTGGCCTAAACAGCTTATACTAAGTACAACTCTTGGTAGTCAGTAAATGGTGTTTTCACAGCTACGCAATTTTTCTAAGATTGAACTGCTCTGGAATAGTTTAATTCCACCAAATTGTGTCATTACTGGATGAAGCAGGT
The DNA here is from genome assembly GCA_004027655.1 of Graphiurus murinus. Lineage (NCBI taxonomy): Eukaryota > Metazoa > Chordata > Mammalia > Rodentia > Gliridae > Graphiurus > Graphiurus murinus. The sequence goes on from PVLC010006464.1 coordinate 55,350, forward strand.
GGCCTCTTACATTTAGATGTATTTTCTACTAAAGAGTATCCTAACTTTAAGAAGATCCCTATATTTTGCTGTAAAGATTTACATGTTCCCTCTAATAAATTCAAATGGTTAGACAATGACTTTTTAATTCTCCAGGCCTCCTGCAAGTTATATAAGGTTAGATTCTAATGAAAGTCTGATATATAAATTATATATATGATAAGAATATTTGAGGGCAAGTTATAAGGTAGATACTATTGAGATTCTGACATATCTATTATATATATGTATATTTCAATATTTTCCCCATAAAAAGACCAAGCAATACATTGAGGTCCTTTTATTTTGTCTTTTGTCATCATCTCATCTTTCACCGAAATCTCAAGAGAAAATCTTTGGCATTTGCAAAAAAATTTTTTAATTGTAATGTTCTTTTTTCTACTGTAATTATAAAGAAACATGCACCACAACTATATGTCAAACTTGTAAATTTCTGAAATTCAAAGTACAGTCTACTAAAAGCTTTAGCATTTTGAAGGAAGAAAATTCAGTATATTCCTTATAGCCTTTCTTTCTCTTTCTCTTTTTTCTTTCCTTTCACTTTCTTTTCTTCCAAAGTCTTTTAATAGGAATCCACAATGGCACTTTATAGTGATTCCTGCTTATTATAGATAATAAATAATAATATCATTAAATAAGGAGTAAGAAAGGCCCATTTCTAAATGGTAGAACACTTGATATAACCAGTATGTGTCCCACATCAGAAGCTGTCGGCATGGACAAAGAGCAAGCCCTCTGGTCTTGACTTAGCACTCTTGCCACTGACAGGGGCCCACACAGATGCATGGTTGGTTTTCTAAAGCAGGCTCATTCAGTGGCGCTTACTCAGAGAGACTGAGGGTTTTTTGTTTTGTTTTGTTTTTCTTTTTTAACTCTTCAGAGCTGGTCATTATATTTTGAAGGTAAATATAATCCTTCATACTACCCCCTTCTTGATTAACTGGAGCTCTATTAACTTCTTTCTTTGAACTGATTCACAAAAAATTCATTGAGAGCATGGTTTTACCAAATAGCACACACTAATCACATTTGGAGCACAACATCATGAGCTACCTGCCAAGAACATCATCCCATCCAGGCCAGGACACTGATCATAGAGGAGAATTACAAAATTGAAATTGATGTTTTTTAGTTTCCCAATTTTCATCTGTCAACACTACTTTTTATTCTTTTATCTCTAGGATACCTACACTTTGAAAGATTTGCAAGATTTTACTCATGAGCTTGGTTTTCATCAGGTTAACAACTAAATGTCAGTAATTCAGGAATAGTGATCTATTTGGGAGGATATTCTTGGAGATTTTTGTGGCATCTGTTTGGGAACTTATGATTTCATTATATCAATGAATAATCTGAACTTACATGACTTCCCCCTCCCGCCCTGCCCACCCTAGATCCCACACAGAATTAGTGTGAAGTAGATTAAAAAGCAAGTTCTGCGTAGAAATGAATTGTCTGGTAAGTGTAACCAGAGTTTTACAGAGAATTAGGGAAAAGAGTGGCAATAGTTCTCCACTTTTTGACAAGAGTCCATCTGAAGGAAAATGTGTTTTCAAGTGTAATTAACCTTTTCTTTTAAAATGCAGTTGGGAAACTCCTAATGACTAAATTCTCACACCAACATCTATGATGAGCAAGAAGCGTTATGAGCGATGCCTCTTTTTGACACTTTCACATGACTTTCATCATTATGAAGACTGGCTTTTATAATATTCATATGAGTTTGACCTGAGCCAACCAAAGCCAGGGAAATCGATTAGAGAAGAAAATTCAGCCTTAAATCTTATGTTCCCAAGGGGGCTGCTTATAGCCTCTGGGCAGCCAGGAGCTTGTATGTGGCTCATCTGTGACATAATTTTTAAATAAAATGAGGTGGATGTTGAAGTTCAATCCTTAAAGGAAAAAAAAAAAAGTGTCCCTTTGGTTCATTTAAGTTACCGCTTAAACTAGTATTTCCATGGCCTTGAAGTCCTGAAGGAAAAATAGTATAGTGAGACAAAAATCTGATATGCAAAATGAGGCAGTTGGTCTGAATTCCTGGGTTAGTTTTTTTTTTTTTTTTTTTCTTTCTGTAAAGTAATAGTTTGAGCATCTTGGGCTGGTGGCTTTGGTCTCTTGCATTTTCTGGCAGTCAAGGAAAAGTTAGCTCAAGTTTCACTCCCTCTGCCATTAACAGATGGCATGCAGATCTAAGCATAAGCTGTGGCCCCCGGGCCACAGGCAAAGGGTGAGGGCTGCTCCCCCGTGGACACCCTCAAAAGGCCCTAAGCTTGAGCCACACAAATGAAAAGGTCTAGTGCTGGTGTTAATTACGCAGAAACCACACAGAAAGTGCTGGCTGTTACTGAGTTGAGAGGTTGGGCATCTCTTCTTCCCCAGATAAAAGGCTCGATATGAAAACATTTTGCAGAGGACAATGAAGTGAAGATTAGCATAATCTTCTGCAGTATCCTCGGTAAGCTATCCATGAGCAGTTGCTTTTTTCTCATTCCTTTGGCTCTAATGTCTGGCTTTAAGGAATGGTATTGTTAAGAGTAGGCTTTGTCCTTGGAACCTGACAGTTGTGTTTTTCCCGCCTTCATGTGATCATCCCAGTTGCTAGTCTCCTGCTCTTCGAGTCGGTGGACAATGGAAGGAAAAATGAAGTGTCAGTTCATTGACAAAACCTCTCTGTGTTATGTTATTCTTAATCCAGACTCTTCGGGGGTGTTTCTTTTCTTTCCCTTTCTGTTCTTTTTCTTTAATATTCTTTCCCTCATGCTCCCTGTTTGAATAAGGGAAAGTCCCTTCCATATCATCCCAAGGTAAATGTGGAGCGAGGAGCACAGAACTTTGGGCTTCGGGCAGCTTTAAATACATAAACAAATAACATTCAAATGGCGTTGTTTTCTCTGCACTTCAGTTACACATTCAACTGCTGTTCTTACATTTTATATCAAAATGGGGGTAGCTCTTCCAATGGTTATTCAGATGTATGAAGCTACAGGCTTGAGTGTGGAGCCTTTTCATGAGAATTTAACCACTCACACGATGCAGCTGGATGTGGCTCTCGCGGGGCCAGTCCAGTGGCTAATGCACTAGTTTGTTGGCCACTTTGATCCTGGCTGCCCTGTTTTAAGTCTTGCTATGACTGGTTAAGCTAGTGCTCTGTAACCCCGGGGATAACTTAAGGGTTCTGAGAGTCATGAGACATGGTCCCCAAGATCAAAATGTAAAAATAGGTCTGGGGTCAGGGAACTCGACAGGCCCCGGAAGCTCTTCGAGTTTACAGCTGGAGACGGTCTCTTATGTATTTAGAATTCGTCATTAGGATTCTGACAAAGAAGTGCAGTATGGGATTGCTGCAGGGCAGGAGCTTTGAATCTTATTCTTGATTTAAAAAAAATAAGAAATAAAAAACCCGACTTCTGGCTGCTGACAGGAGACACAGTGAGTACAAGGAATGCATGAAAAAGCAGCTTATGTCCATTGATGGCTGAAGATGAGTTAGAATGACTGAGTTTGAGTTTGGGTGAAAAGCTCAGAGTTTATTTTTATACAAAATGAATTTAGGGAGTTGGTAGTAGGTTTGAACCTTAAATGCCTATGCCAGACAGTTTTTTGACCTTCCCAAACTTCCTCCAAGGTGGGGTTTGGCTTGGATTCCATGGTGAATCTATACTGTCTATCTGACATACTGCCCAGGTCACACAGAACTTGGTATTCATCTCATCAGACTTCCCCCAAGATTTTCTTTCCTGATATGAATCACTTGAATACATCTGATTTTCTCGGAGAGAAGTAGTTCATTGCATTTCAGTCTCTAAGCCAAACCGAGATCCACTATTTGAGGCAACCTTGGATGGGTGCCTGAGTCACCAGGCTGCCATGGTGGGACACCGAAAAAGACTTAAAGATTTTATGTGTCACCTGAGAGTTATTGTGTCATAATACCAAATCATGATTAGAAGTCAAAGGCTGACCTAGTCACTCCAACATGAGATCCAATGATTTCCGTGGTAGAGTGGAAGGACAGTGGCTGTGGAGCCTCACACACCTGCAAAGTTCTAGCTCTGTCTCCATGGCCGATGACAGACCTTCTGTGAGTGTTGGTCCATCATCTGTGCAATGGTCTTATCAGTGGCAACTCCACAGTTCTGTTGAAAAATCATGTATTTTACAGCAATTTGAAAACTTTAAATCACTATACCTATGTAATGTGTCATTATGGTATTTTTAGAAAGTTTTTCATGAACTTATTTAACACTTACTTATGTACCAAACTATCTGGGCCTTAGGGGAGCTTACAAAGGTCAATGAGGCATAGTTCCTGCCCTCAAGGAAGTTCCTAGGCTGGAGGTAGGGACAAAATTCTTGCAATGGAAACTACTATAAGTTAAAGGGAAGCTTTCCATTCAAAAAGCAGTCAGTGTTGGTTGAGAACCAACTGCGCACTCTGTGCTGTGCTCTTGGAGGTGGGGGTGGGTTACCAAGAAGTATGATAATCCATTTGGGAAGGGAAGACATACAAAGAACTCCCCTGCTCACTTATACAAAGCAGTAAAACACAGTGCCTAACCAACAGGGTGCATAATATGTTCAAAGGAAACAGCTATAATTCCTGAATATGGGATTTGAGTTGGCCAAGTATGAAACTTGAACTTTCAAAACACTTCCTCTTATCTCTTTAAGGCATCAAGCTATGTCTAATGTATATTATTGTGGTATCTATTACTATTATTACTCTTCTCATTAACTCCCTGAGAGCAGGTACTTATTAATTTTGTTTGTTTTTCATAATACTTGGCAAATGCCTAGCACAGAGTAGGAAATCAAATATTTGTTCAATGAGTGAATATAGGTTAGAGTGGTGATTTAATAGTGTGTAGATAGGAATACTGGAGACTTTATTTCCATTTGTCTCTCCCCAAATCATTATTTTGGTTCACATCCGTAACTCTCAACATACTCAGTGGTTTTGAATAGGTAAGCACGTGAATGAACACACCTGGAACATATTTCTCTTCTCAGCTAGTCAAATGCCTTGGCCATACCATTTTTAACATCTTCTGAAATTCCACTTCCTCAGTGAAACTTTTGTCTTGGATTAAGAAAGTGCTCGTATTCCTCTCACCCCCACCACCCAATTCCCCCCCTCCTCTGAACACAAGAGGGACCTGATTCTGGTACTTTCCTCTGCTTTTCAGTTCTCAGCAAAAATTCTTCCAAGTTTATTTTCTCTGACCTTAATTCTTTTTTAAAATTTCTTTCATTGGTGCATTATAGTCTCATATACTCAAAATGTAGTGAGAGTGACACACATGTACACAGCACTTGGGCTTTCCCTTCAATTCTAATAATATACTTTTCTTAGCTGCATCTCTAAAATACTTTAAGAATTGGTTTACTTCACCTACCAAGATATTTCTTTAGCGGGCCAAGGTCTTCATCTTGGAGCTTTCTGTCTGTACACGTTAACTGGAGATTCTACACTCCTGGAAGACAATCACTGGACCCATATGGTTTGCTTGTGCTACTGTATGCCCAGTGCTTAGTGCAACTGGAAAGTTAATAAATAATTTTTGATAATAAGATGAGTCACTTTTTCCTGAATGCAAACTAATGATAGACATTTTTGTAGAATAAAAATTTTGATATTTTTGACCATTAATTTCTTTTTCTTTTTTGCTTGAAACATACTAGGACATCAACAATATGAGCAATTGACAATACTTAGGATATCCTTTTCAAATGCCTTATCTATGAATGGAAATGGGAAGTTGCTGTATTATATGAGGTCTGGATGGAGACCAACAGCATAGAATTCTAGAATTATTTAGGAATAATTTGTTGAGATAGTTTGTTATTTCCTTTTTATTTACTCTTCTGGGTTACTCAACAGAACCAAGCTAAGCAGAGTCATCTGCCGAGAATGACCAATGCCAAGCAGTTCATGCTGGCCAGTGGCTGTGGTGACTGTCCACTTGGAACTCAGAGACACTTTTCTTTGAGCACCACCACTCTGTTCTTAGAAAGTTGACTCTGCCCAGGCCTTTGTTATCTTGATGATATAAAAATGTCCCTCTTTGTATTTCTGTTGTCTTGTGTCTTTGATACTGTATTCTATTGAATTTTCTTTTCTAAAAAAGCTCTGAGTTGCCAGAAATAGATGTTAATATTGCTGCTAAATAATGGTCACTGAAATCTAAAACAATGGGCATTATTTTGGGGGGGGGGGAGGGAACACATATGTAATATGACTGCTTCCAAACAATCCAGCAGCTGGGCTGGATCCAGAGCTGTGCTAAGCTGTGATGGAACCTGGGGATGTGTCCTCCAAGGCCAGGCCTGGCTTCAGAGCCTTACTGCAGGGTGAGGGTAAAACAGTCCTGTGGTCCAAATAGGATGGCAGGATGATGTTTTGTTGTGAGAAAGAAAGGCAGAGTTAAGTTAAAGGAAAAGGGAAAGGAAATAATCCAAGAAGAGGACCACTGGAATATACTTTGACATTGGTGAAGAATCTTTGTAAAGGCATTAGTGATGCAAGTAACCAAGACGGAAGAGTGCCCACAGATCACGAAGGGACTGCTGTTCTTGGTCTACAGGTAACAGGGGCTGAACCACAGGGATTTGGGATACTGGTAAAAAGAAGCAAAAGCTAGCAGGAATAAGACAGCACCCTTTAATATTTGATAAGCAGTTTCTTCTGATCTGGTTTGGGTAGTGTGGATATCTGGCCGTTGAGGCTGCTCAGGGCAGAGATATTACATCCTTAGCTGTGTCTTTGCCTTACGAACCTTTGAGATTAAATATTGCAACACATAATCCCTCAGGGTTGTTTATCACTCAATATGTGACTAATCTAACCTCATTAGATTAAGGGACTCAAAAGAAAGTTCATGGTGGTGTTGGAGTATGTTTTTAAACTTCCAATAAAGAACCCAAGCAATATGCTAACCTAAAACAAACATACAGGCTTATTAGGTTAATTGAGTGAATGATTAGGTCAAGACATTGATCTTGGAGAGCAGGGGCTCCTAGCATGGGGCACAGACCAGCACAAAGAAGATGCCTGATAACATGCTCACTGATTTATATTAAATTTGTCCACTTTGACTTTAACAGAAAAATGCCCAGAGAAAAAAATGATATAACTACCCATCTAATCTCCAGTGACTTACTTTGGGGAACAAGTTTGGTGTATAAGTGTTGCCCAGTGCTTATCAGCATTTGAATCATGTGGAGCTTATGGTCACTGAGGGTGGAAGAGACAGTTGTCTTGAAAGCAGGATGTGATGGAGGGTCCCCTGCCCTACTGTTTGAAATTCTCACCTTTGAATCTATGCCCTGGAGTAAAGATTTTGGAAAACTTTTTTTAAAAATGCACATGTGTTATCTGGTATGGGGAATAAATTAACCTGTGCATGCCCAATACATAAAACTGTCTTAGCATTTTTCAGATTAAGTAGCAGAGAGCAATTCCTTGAGTGGACAGGACACAGAACAAACGGGTTTTATTTGGAGATTGTGGGTGAGGAAAGGAGACATGTAAAGTACCATTTAGCTTGCAAGCCACTGTATTAGACAACCAGGATGCAGAATGGAATAGTGAAAGGGGTAGGCTTCAGGAACTCCGTAGTTTAGGTTCTGTTTTCTCTTTTTATTGTGGCATAGTTGTAATGTTGTTCTTGTAACATGAGTTCTCAGATCCGAATAGAATTGTCCTTAAATAACAATCTGCCACTTTTGGTCTTGTCTGTTAAATTCTGTAATTTTGGCTTTTCAGGTGGAGTACAAGTGGAGGAAGTCAGACCAGTGGCCAGCCAACACTATTCCAGTCAAATTGATGGTGTGTTGTTCTCAGTGACTATATGTCTTTTTGTTTTGGTGAAATATCATGGAAAAAAAAGCTGTTATAACACCTATTACAATATTTCCAGAGCTACCCAGCAGGAGGAAAAACATTCAGAAGAGAAAGATTGGAATGTAGAGACAAAATAGCCGGGCCTAAGAAAGGTTGTGGAAAAATGGGGAGCAAGAGCTAAACACACTAATTATGTGAAAATCCTAGAGCTTCTACTGGACTTTGGGTTTCTTACCCTTGATGAACTGTCAGCATTTAGTGGTCCCTCAGTCTGCGTGAGCAGGCAGCAGGGGAGGATATGGGTTGAACTTGACACCTGGGCAGTCAAGACAGTATGTTCTCTGAAGATTTAAAGAATTCTGAGAGTCATGATCATGCCTGAAAGCTGAAGAATTATGTTTTCTCCCAAATCACAATGCTCTGGAAGCCTAATGGACTCACCTCTCTGCAGCTCTATTTATAAGGAAATGCAGACATCTCACTGCTCTCAGATTAAGGTGTTATGAGGGAAGAACAACAGATCTACAGTCCAAGACAGATGGGCTTGAATTCTCTGCTCTCCATTAAGTAAATACTGTTGCAGAAATAAAATCCCCAGGCTCAGCTTCTTCATCTGAGAAGTCAAGGTAGTTGTGCATGTTATAGCTACCTCAATGGGCCATCATGGAGATAGAATGGGTTAGAATGTATGAAAGTGCTAAAATACCATGCAATTATAGTGTTTTTATTTGTAAGACTGATGTATACAATACAAAAAAGGAGTACTCTTTTATATAGTGTGGACAACTAAATATTTAGTGTAGTTGGGTACTGTTATAAGTGCAGAGGGAGAAGTTGGCGTGGATTGCAGTGGCCAGAGAAGGTTGTGGCTTATGTAGTACGTGCTTATTAATCCCTCTTCTTCCTGAATGTCTTCCTACCCTTGAACAAAGCGGACTTAGTTAGCTCCGGCTGCTTTTGTTCCCTGACAGTAGTTAAAGCTTCAATTAGGCTGGCATCCATTGAAAGTTGACATACCCATTTCTTTTACGTATTTGTACAGACATAGAAGCAAGTCTGTATTTGGGTTGTGTTTTGGCAGGGTTTGAAGTCATGTTCAAAGATCTAAAAAAAAAAAAAAAACCCTGAATGACGGAGGACACAGACTAGAATTCTAACCTTCAGTTTATGTGCAAAATCAAAAACATGCAAAGTTTGTGGTATCTGAGCTTCATCTGATCGTTCCTACATGAAAGTATAAAAAGAAGGCCTAGAAATAGGAGCCTTGTCAGTTTGAATGTTAGTTAAATAAGTACATAAGATAAACAGTTCCTGGAAGGTTATGCAGCTGAATTTTCAATCAGAATGCACGGGAGACTGTTGCACTCCCATCTCCTGGTAATCGGAGCCTGTTGGATTCTTTGCTTATCCTACTTCTGTAGACAAGGTTGTGATTTGTAATGCTGGAGCTTTATTATGCCCATGTTTTCCTCCTTCGGAAATACTATTAATCTGTAAACTCAAACTCCATTTTCCCACAACTTAACATTATTTAAGAAGTAGTTAACAACACCTAATTTCCTTTAATATTATCCTTGCTACCTTGAGGGATGGAATTGGGTGGACTTCTTAGATACCTTTTTTTCTTATTAGAGAGAAGAGGGAATAAATCCTAAAGTGCAGGTTCTAGTAGGCACAAGAAGGAAAGGAAGCTGGACACCTGGGCATTACGGACTAAATGTGAGATGTCCTTAGAATTGTCCCAAATAGTTGGTGTTCCTAGCTTATGCTCTCCACAAGGGCAAGAGTCACGACTATAAGAGTGTACTTAAGTTCACTTATTTTAATTTTTGTCGGTTTATTTTTTGATACTGGGGATCAAATCCAGGGCTTTGTGCATGTTGGGCAAGCACTCTGCTCTTAAGCCACAATTCTAGCCCAAGTCCACTGAGTTTTAGACTGTAAGTACTCTGGTAATATTTATGGAGTGGCGCAGTACATGGAGTAGGTAAGAGCCTGGGCTTAAGAGGCAGATAGACCTGGGATTGAACCTTGTTGCTGCCATCTGCTTGTTGAATGACTCTGGGAAAGTTATTTCACCCCTGTGACTTTATATTTCCATGTTATAGAGGGAACAATTTCATATTTTCATGGTTGTTGTGAGTTAAATACTGTGATGTCGGTCAGAATCAGCACTCAGTATGTGGCAACCTCCCCCTCATCTTGATAGTCATCCCAGACCGAATGGATAATTCGGTCCTACTGCGTGTTCTCAATCTCAATTTGAGCTCTTCATCTTCGCCTTGCCAATGTCATTCCCAGGAACCCTGTCCCTGGAATGAGTCCAGATTGATTTCAGATGGCATGGACCCCAGTCTCGGGGACTCCCAACAACTGAGGTTCAGTTAGATCCTTTTCCCTACTTCTGGCCTTTCCACTCTTCTTGTTCATTTGTGTCAGTCATGGGTGTCTGCTGTTTTCCCTCCCACTCAATGTAATGTTTCTGAGGTTCATCCATGGTGTTATATTTAAAAGTAGTTCATTCCTTTTCTTTACTGACTAGTATTTTGTTCTATGGGCAAACCATGTCTTATTTATCCATTCACCAATTGATAGACATTTGTTTTTTTTCTAGTCTTTGCCTGTTATAAATAATGCTGCTCTGGACATTAATGTAGGAGGCTTTGCTTGCATATACATTTTGATTTCTCTTTGGTTGCTCCTCAGGTAGTAAAATTGTTGGGTACTATGGTAGATTTATATTTAACTTGAAAAAGCAATAACCACCAAAGTGTCTTCCTAAGTGGCTATACCATTTTACATTCTCAGTGGCAGTTGTAGGGGTTCCAATTTCTTCACATCTCTGCCATCATTTGGCATGGCCATACTTTTTGACTATAGGCATTCTAATGAGTGTGTAGTGATATCTCATTGTGATTTTAATTTGTATTTGTCTAATGATGAATGATGTTGATCATCTTTTCATGGCCTTATTGGCATCTATATATATCCTTTAGTGAAATATCTATTCAAATATTTTGTCCATTAATTTTTATATTACTGAGTTATTAATGTTTCTTATATATTCTAGGTAAAAGTTATTTATCAGCTAAGGCATTTGCAAATATTATGTGTCTATTTGTGGCTTGAATTACCATTTTATTAATGGTGTCTTTTGGAGAGCAAAAGTCTTCAATTTTGATGAGGTCTAATTGATTCATTTTTTCTCTTAAATGGATTTTGCTTTTGATGTACTATGAAAGCTTTGCCTACCACATAGTTGCAAATATTTTATCCTATGTTTTCCTTATGAAGTTTCAGTTTCAATTCTTAGATCTGCAATCCATTTTAAATTAATATTTTTTATGTATACAGAGAGATGAAGGTCTAAGTTCTCTTGTTCCTCCTCCTCCCATTCTTTTCCTTCAAAAAGATACTTTTTTCTCCATATAGATAACTAGTTTTTCCAGCACTATTTGTTGAAAAAACTATCCTTGCTCTATTGAATTGCCTTTTTGACCATAGAGTGAAGGTCTATTTCTGGACTCTATTCTTTTCTACTCATTATTATGTCTGTTCTTATGCCGATATCACACTATCTTGATTAATGTAAGTTTATATAAGTTTTGAAATCAGGTAATGTAAATCTTCTTTGTTCTGTTTATTCAAAGTTATTATGTCTGAACCAGGCGTGTTGACGCACACTTGTAATCCCAGCATTCGGGAGGCTGAGACCGGAGGATCTGGGTTCGCGGCCAGCCTCAGCTACTTAGTGAGGCACTCCGTAACTTAGTGAGACTCGGTTTCAAAATAAAGAATAAAAAATAGGGCTGGGGGTATAGCTCGGAGGTAGAATGCCTCTGAGTTCAATCCCCAGTACCGCAAAAAACAAACAAACAAACAAACAAAAAACAAAAGTAAAGTTATTATGTCTGATCTTGATTTTTTTGTATTTCTATCTAAATTAAGATAACCAATTTTTGCAAAAGATTCTTATTGGAATTATATTGATTTATAGATTAATTTGGGAAAAGCTGACATTTTAGCAATATTGAGTCTTCTAATTCATGAAAATGCATTATATTTATATATATTAAAATTTCCTTTAGCAATATTTGTAGTTTTCAAAATTGCACTATTTTGTTAAATATGTTCCAAAGTGTTTTATTCTTTTTGATGTTATAAAAATTATTTTGTTTATTTTTAAATTGTTAACTGCTATTATATGAGGTAAAACATTTTTTGTATGTTGCTCATTTATCCTGTGGCCTTGCAAGACTTGCTTGTTAGTTCCAGTAGACTTTTATAAACCAGTTTCTTAAGATTTCCTATACAATATTAAGTAATCAATGTAAAAGGTCAATTTTATTTCTTCCATTTCAATAAGACCTTTAATTTTTTTTTCTTGGCTGATTTCACTGGCTAGAACCTCCAGTATAAATGCTAAATAGAAATTGTGAGAGTAAATATTCTTAGCTTATTCTTGATCTTAGTATTCAGTTTTTCACTATTAACTCTAATTTAACACTTAGTGGTAAGTTTCTCATAGATGCTTCAGTAGGGTTGTAGAAGCATCCTTTCAGTTCTAGTTTAAGTTCCTTTTCCATTTTTAATCATAAATAGATGTTGATTTTCTGTGTCAATTTAAATAATCATATTTTTTTATTTATTCTATTAATATAGTATATCATATTAATTGATCTTTGGATCTTAAACCAGTCTTTTCTTGGACAATTACTACCTGGTCATGGTGTATAACATTTTTATGTGTTACTAGATTCCATGTGCTAATAATTTCTGGAGAAGTTTTGCACTTATATTTATGAGGACTATTGGGCTGTAGTTTATTTTTATCAGGTTAGTACTAACCTGATAAAACAAATTTACAAATTATTCCTCTGTTTTATGAAAAGAATGATATTATTTATTCCTTAAATGGTTTGAGAATGTAATCAATGAAAATTCTGATTTTTTTGTGAGAAGATTGTTTAATTCCTTATTTATATTCTTTATTTGATCTATGCAGATTCAGATATTCTATTCCTTCCTAAGACAGTTTTAGCAACTTGTGTTGTTCTAGGAATCTGTGTATTTTATCTAAGTTTTTGGAATAAAGTTGTTCTCCAATAATTACTTTTTTATTTTTGTCATGACTATAATGATCTATCCCTGTAACTTAACCTGATTTTGTTAGTTAGTGTCTTTTGTGTTATTTTTATGGCCAGTCTAGCTAAAGATTTATTTAAATTATCTTTAAAAAGAGTACCTTTGGTTTTATTGATTATCTCTTGTTTCATATTTTATTAATTTCTACTCTGATAATTAATATTTCCTTTAATTTACTTGTGTGATCTCATCTACTGTGTCTTGCTCTTTCTTTTCAGCCTAAGAAACTTCCTTTAGTATTTATTTCTGGGTAGGTCTGCTAACAATAAATTCTCTGTGTTTACTTGGGAATATCTTCAATTTGCCATTATTTTTAAGAATAGTTTTATTGGACATAGAATTTTTTATTGAACTTTTCCCTTTTTAGAAATTTGAGTATGTCATTCTAAAGCTTACTGATCTACACTGTTTCTAGTAAGAAGTGTGTTATTAGTTGAATTGCTGATCTCTTATATATAATGTTGTTTTTTCTTTTACTGCCTTCTAGATTTTCTCATTGCCTTTGATCTTCAGTAGTTTAAGTAGACTATCTCTAGGTGTGGATCTCTAAGTCTTTCCTATTGGAATATTTTGAGATTCTTAAATATGTAGATTAATGTTTTCCCTCAAATTTGGGAATTTTTCAACTGATATTTTAAAAAGTTTTTCTGGTTTTTTTTCTTTTTCTTCTCTCAAAAAATTTTCTTACACATATGTTGGTAAGGTTGATGTTATTATGTGGATCTCAAGACTTTGTTCATTTTTTTTCCTTCAGTCTTTTGAATGGATGGAGAATTCTTTTGATTGGATAATTTCTATTTATTTTGGGTTTATCTATTCATTCTTCTGCCACCTCAAATCTGCTACTGAGCTTATTTGATGAATTTTTCATTCCAGTTATTGTATTTTTCAACTCTAAAACTTTTATTTTTAAAATAATTTCTACCTTTCTATTGGGAT
>PVLC010006465.1:0-26139 GCA_004027655.1 Graphiurus murinus
AGCCGGGCGTGGTGGCGCACGCCTTTAATCCCAGCATTCGGGAGGCTGAGACCGGAGGATCCGGGTTCGCGGCCAGCCTCAGCTACCTAGTGAGGCACTCCGCAACTTAGTGAGACTCGGTTTCAAAAATAAAAGAATAAAAAATAGGGCTGGGGGAGTAGCTCGGAGGTAGAATGCCCCTGAGTTCAATCCCCAGTACCGCAAAAAAAAAAAAAAAAAAAAAAAAGGTATAGATGTAAGTAGGTTGCAGAGAGTTTAAAAAGAGATTTTTTTTAATGGTGGGTGGGATATCCTTGATCATATATATATACCCTAACAAGAGTAAATAAATCCAAGTGCTTGAATGTATAATAGAAAGGACAATAAATGGGAAAAAATTACCTGATCATGTGTGACAATATTGACTTTGGATAAACTAATCTTAGAGAGAGAAAAGTGTTTTTATTTTGAAAGGAAGGATCCAAGGATGGAAGCAGAGGTACCTAAGTTTGTGGGTGGAAGGTGGGAACAGAAATGGAGGGAATTCAGAGGAATTAGTGTGATCTATGAGAGTGGAACACATGTATTGTAGGAACAGGAGTGAGAGCAGAATAGGGAGGCTCTAGAAGGGCTACTGGATGAGCAGAAGTGTTGCTAGGAAGTTTGATGTCCCTCTGAGTAGTGCTGTGGGTGCATCGAGGATTGGAATCCACACTTGTGTAACAATGAGGGTGTAGTTCCTTAGAGCCAACTTACTGTTGAAAAGTGTGAACCGGGCATGGTGGCACATGCTTGTAATCCCAGTACATAGGAGGATAAAGCAGGAGGATTAAAGGTTCGAGGACAGCATCAATAACTTAGCAATACTCTCAGCAACCTAGTGAGGCCTTGTTTCAAGGCAATAAAATAAGAAAAGGGCTAGGGGTGTACCTTGGAGTTTGAATGCCCCTGGATTAAATCCCCAGTGGTCCTATATGAAAAGTGTGGAGGTTCTTTTTTCTTTTTCATTTTTTTTTTCAGGGGGAGGGTGTCAATCTGGAGGCAATGGGGCCTAGTTGTAATGCTAGGACAGATGTTGTTGTGAAGGTATTTTGTAAATGTGACTAATATCTGACATCAGTTGACTTTTCTTTTTTTGGTACTGGGGATTGAACCTAGAGGCATTCTACTTTTGAGCAACATCCCAACCCTTTTTATTTTTTTATTTTGAAACAGTGTCTTGCTGTTTCTGAGGGTTGGACTTGAACCTGTGATCCTCCTATCCCAGCCTCCCAAGTACTGGGATTACAGGTGTGTGCCACACCACACCTAGCTGGAATTTTAAGTAAAGGAGATTACCTTTGACAATATGGGTGGACCTTATTCAATCACTTGAAGACTTGAAGGCATTAAGAGGAAAAACTGAGGGTTTCAAAAGAAGCAATCCTACCTCAAAGCTGTAATATAGGTATTCTGTCTGAGTCTCCAGTCTGCTGGCCTGATCCATTTATTTTAGACTCAATACTACAACATCAAGTCTTGCTTTAGTTTCCAGCTGCTGGCCTGGCCTATGAATTTTGAACTCAAGATTATAACAATAAACCTTGCCTCAGTTTCCAGCCTGCTAGCTCACCCCGTGCATTTCGCATTTTTTTAACTATACAATTGCATGACCAATTTAAAATATCAATCAAACAACCAATCAATCAGTCAGTCAATCTATCTACCTCTCTACCTATCTTTCCATTTGTCTACCCATCCATCTATTATTTACTATTAGCTCTGTTTCTCTGAAGAATCCTGACTGATACAGGGAGGGGAGTATTTAACCTTTCTTTTTAACATTTTTCTCTCTCTGCTCATCCCTTTATACATACCCACCCCTCCCTGGGGAGGAGGAGCATTCTGTATGATTGGCCAGAACCCAGTGTGGCACCATCAGGGCCATGTTTTTCTAGGAGGTAGAGTTACTATATCATAGGGGCTGCACTCTTATGAGCCTCCTGTTGATTTCTATATCCATGAAGAACATATACAGACAGGAATAAGTACAAACAATCAAATCCACCTGGTCAGATTGGATATTATCTTTTTTATCTGATACTTCTGGCCTGGCAGATCTTGGCTTTCTTTTCCATTCATCTACTCTGTCCCCAAAATTGCAAATTTTGTCATCCTATATTCAAAGGGAAGAAGAAAAGTTTCTTGATAAACTTCAGCAGAAATACAAAGGGCTAAATTGTCACAGTTCACTCCTTCTAATTTTAGATCTTACCCAACAAAGAACTTGCTAATTTTTTTTTTTTTTTTGTGGTTCTGAGGATCAAACCCAGAGGCATTCTACCTCTGAGGTATGACTTGAGCCCTTTTCATTTTTTATTATTTGAAACAGTTTCTCACTAGGTTTCTGAGAGCCTCACTAAATTATTTAGGCTGGTCTTGAACCTGTGATACTCCTGTCTCAGCCTCCCAAGTACTGAGATTGCAGGCGTGTGCCCCCATGTTCAGCTTATTTTAACTTTTAGAGCAACTTTTATCTCCTAAGGACCTTGGCCTGAAATGCACAGCTTTCCCTACATGGGCAACATTTCTTAGTTTTGAAGGAAAAGATGAGAACTAGCAATGTGAGTCAGAGATGTCTGCTCATGACACGCCAGAGGAAGCCACTATCATTTACTGCTTCCTAGTTTTCATACTTGGTCAGTCACTCAAGTAGAAAAGACTCCTTGACTAACTTATTTTCTCCAGCCAGTAGTGTACCATAAATCAATATATTCCAGTTGTATTTACAACAAAATATCTAGATAGACAAGACATACCCTGCTACCTATCCTGAGACAAGAAAAGTCTTAGTTATCTTCTAGTAAATAAGTTACAAGGTTGACCATGAACCTGGTGAAGGTCACTGCTTGATGAAGCTCTCTTTCAGGAAAGGCAGGGTGGGAGAAGGGATGAATAAGAAGGCAGGATTCAGATATACCTGGGTCTTAGTCTGAAGTCAACCCAATCTCATCCTCCAGCTCTCCTATGGGGAACAAGGAAGCTGCTGGCTAGAATAATCCTTGTTCAGATTCCATCAGAAAAGCAGGATGGAAAGACAATTAGACAAGGGAGCAGGCATGTTGTTCACAGAGTGGCTTGCCTGTGGAAGCCTCGAGTCAATCGATGCTTGGAGGACCTACGGCACTTGAAAATGGACAAGAGTTAAGAAACTTGAGCTTCTAATAAGCTCAGAGAACAGGTGTAGTGGGAGAAAAAGGGTAACAGAATTGAATGGATTAGAGTTAAGCATCAGTTAGAATTTAAGGCACATGCAATAGAGTGATTCTGATGTCAACAAGTTCCGAGCCATGGTCATGGAGGTGCATGGCTAAGGAGGAGCAAGAAAAAAACTAGCAACTAGAAGAGTACTGAGTCTACCATGTGAGCCTAAGAAAAGGGAACAAAACTCATCTCAGAGGTCTTCAGGCAGCTGGAAATTATGGGCAAAATTCATTTATGGCAAATAGTGGAGTGAGGGCTCTTGACAGAGTTTGAAGTCATACTGGAATTTATTGACAAGGCAATAGAGGTTTGAAAGGATGCAGGGAAAGGGTAGGAAGTGAGGATGACAGTAGGTGGCTTGGACTTCAGGTCTATATAGGGATGAGTCTAAGGAAGATGGATCACTAGTGTCAATATCACTGGAGTGGTGACAGTACCATGGAAGAAAGGCCAGAAATAACTGGTATCCAATATCTAGCACACCTCTAGCATAATGAAAGCCATTTGGTTGTCAACATGGATATAGTGTTCCAGGGCTGAAGATGCTCTGAATGTCAACTAATGTTGACCTGAGAAGATGCTGGGAGAACAAAAGGTGAGGCAGGCCCTCGTGCCTCATTCCCAATGACAGTGGGAGGAGTTGGCTGGAACTGGAGCTTGGAATCTTGTTACAGAATTTTTTTTTTCTTATCTGAATGATTCTGCTTGAGGAAAAAAAAATTAATGGAGTAGACATTCAATTTATTGTCTTAATTACCAAAGTGATAAAAGAAGGAGCAAGGTATAGAAGGAGAAGCAGGTAGATGGATTGATATTTTAAAAATACTCTTATTGGTGCATTATAGTCTCATATCAAAATGCAGTTCACAGTGATAGTGACATACAGGCACACAGCACTTGGTGGGCTTTCCCCCAGTCTCCTCCCCATTCTACGGCCCCTTTCCCATACAGGGTATTGAGATTGGCATTGTTATTCTCACATATGTACATACTGCAATGGAAGTAGCTCCTTCATTGATTCTCCCTCTCCCCACCCTCTTTCCTCTGGACCACATTCCTGGCTCCACCGAGCTTTCTCCTCCATTATCTGAAGTCCCTCTGCTAACCCGATTACTCCCTAGCTTCCACATATGAGAGAAAACATATGACTCTTCACTTTCTGTGACTGGCTAATCTCACTTAAAATGATGTTCTCAGGTCTATCCATTTTCCTACAAATTACATAATTTTGTTCTTCTTTATTGCTGAGTATAATTCCATTATGTCTGTATGCCATAATTTTGTAATCCATTCATCTGTTGATAGACACCTAGGCTGGTTACATAATTTGGCTATTGTGAATTGTGCTGCTATAAACATGGATTTGCATGTATCACTATAATATTTTGATTTAGACGGATAGAAAACAAAGCATTTCTCATTCACCTTGCTTTCTTGTTCTGAGCCCTTCCACCACTAATAGCCTGGGCTGCTTTTCTCCTGAAACACTCAACCTCCCTTTCTGCTACTGTCCCCTAAATTTGGGTACTTGGACAGGCTATTTTGTATAATAGCTATGACTATAATACCAATCACGGGCACCAGACCCAGGAGTTATATGCTTCAAGGCTTGCTGTCATTGATCCTATGGCTCATCAATAAGATTTAGTTCTTTCATTTGGAAATAAAGCTGTCTTTTATAAATATTTTCTTTATAAATGTAAAAAGTATAATGAGAATGCTTCATAGAATCATTAAATTTTAGAGCCAGTAGGAACCTTCGAAACCACTCAGTTCTTGTGGTCAACAATCTTAGTTAATTTACCTATAATGTCCAATTCCTGCTTCTTTTATTCCAATAGTTGGAGCTGAATATTGCTGGGTATCATTTCCAATAATGCTATTGTTTCTCTACTATTTTCAACAGTGGCTATTTTTCTGATTCTTGTAGAAGTTCGGTAAGAAGGAGGAGTTGAATTGGAGTCATATTAAGGTCTTTGCCTCATAGAAACACTTTTTAGTTATATAACATAAACTGTATGATAGTCTTGAGAAGTGATTGAGAACCAATTGTAAAGAATTATCTCTTGAACCTTTCTCTCCCTGGAAATCCATGCTAGAACACTGCAAAAAAAAAAAAAAAGTCCAAAGATACCCAGGATAGTTAATTTTGTGTGTCAATTTGGAAGGACTATGGCATACCCCGGTAAAGCATTATTTCTGGATGTATCTGAAAAAGATTAGAATTTGAATTGGTAACTGAACAAAGAAGATCACCTTCACCAACTGGGTCGATATCATCCAGTCCTTTGAGGGCCTCAATAGAGCAAAAAGGATGAAGAAGGTTGGTCTTACTCTGTCTTCCTTGACTGCTTGAGCTGGGAATGGAGCTCCAGCCCTCAGAGCTCCTGGTTCTCAGGTCTTTGGACTCAGATTGGAATCTGCACCATTGACCCTCTGGCTCTGAGGCCTTCAAGATATAGAACTGGCTTTCATGGGTCTCCAGTTTTAGGTAGAAGACCGTGGGATTACTCAGGTGAGTTAATACCTTATAATAAATCACTCTGTCTTTCTCCATATATAATGATAATAGGATAATGCATATCCTATTGGTTCTATGTGTCTGGAAAACCTTAAGTAAGACAATACTTAAGATATTGTACCATAGAACCTGGGAAAATTTTTCACATTTTAGGTATCTTAATATACTTGTTTTATAGTCCTGGTTTGGGGAGGTGAATCTTGAACTGGTTCCATTCAGCTGTTCCTATATTACAGAGGAAGGAGCACTTGTCCTTCTCCACCCCTATCAGGTTTAGAAACTCTATCTACTTTGTTTGGAAATTATAATTGTGCTTCATTGGTGCAAAAGGTTGCTCACATAGGGTGAGTCATATGGACACTAAACAAAATCGTAACTGGGCATTCTGCTGGCTTCAGGTAGAGGAAAGTTCTTACTGATGCCACTGGAAGGATAATGCAAGAGCAAGGATGGGGGTGGTGGCTTGCGGTGAATGGTGCTTGTTCAATAGGAGTTCTAAGTCATAATTATGTTTACAT
Source organism: Graphiurus murinus (assembly GCA_004027655.1). Taxonomy (NCBI): domain Eukaryota; kingdom Metazoa; phylum Chordata; class Mammalia; order Rodentia; family Gliridae; genus Graphiurus; species Graphiurus murinus. Next base: position 6,262 of record PVLC010006465.1, read on the forward strand.
GATTCAAAGGATATGGGAAGAAAAGGTTACATATTTGTTTATTTCCTAAACATTTTCCAATTTATGTGCTTTGTAATGTTTATGCTATACTAGTTTGGTAATGCAAGTATATATTTATAGCATTATATGGTGGACTAAAGTTGGCTTCAAATTTTTGAAACTCCTCCCACTGAGAGGTGGTGATCTCTGTCGCCTCCCTTGAATCTGCATGGGCTCTGCACCTGTTTTGGCCATATACACATGTTGGTTTGGGGGAGTTGAATCCTGTGAGTATTGACTGTGCTCCTTTCATGGCCCCATTTTCCCAGGCTCCTCCTGCTTCTCTTTCTCTATATTACATGCTGTCCACCTTTCTCCAATGTGACACTTGCTGTACCCACTGACAAAGTTGAACAGTACTGAAGGGGGGAGTGAGGATTAAAGACAAAGTCAATACTAAGTCCATTACTGGGAGGGCTGACAGTCAATACTGTAACCTCGAGTTTATTTCACAGGATCTTTTTATACCATGACACCAGGAAGCTTATACAAAAAAAAAAGAATATGGTAAAGTTAGCTCATACAAGAGAAGTAACATGGGAACGTTAGCTTATACAATGGCAACATAACATACAAAACATTACATGAGGTTTAGTAGCCCCTACAAGACCTATTATCTTAATATACTGATTGTACCGAAGACCCTCAACCATATCTCAGTACAAGCGTCATAGGCCTCTAGATCTGAGTTATTGTTTCCTAGGTCTATACTGTCAGCACACAACGCATGGCTGGTTTTAACAAAACATGGGTAATTAATCATTGTCTCCAACAGACACTGCAATCATAGATGGTGGTGGTGAGAAGTTGGACATGGGTGTGGAGATTTACTTTTTTTTTCCTACCAGGTATTTTTCTTCTATCATCAGGGTTTTTAGGTTTTTTTTTTGTTGTTGTTCTTCTAAGTGTGTGTGTGTGTGTGTGTGTGTGTGTGTGTGTGTGTGTGTGTTACTGGGGTTGAGCCCCAGGGGCATTTTACCTCTGAGATATACCCCTAGCCCTTTTTTTATTTTTTGTTTTGAGACAGGGTCTTGCTTGGTTGCTTGAAGTCTTGCTAAGTTGCTGAGGCTGTCCTTGAACCTGCAATCCTCCTATCTCAGCCTCCAAAGTGCTAGGATGACACATATGTGCCACCAGTCCTGGCTAGCTAGAGACTTTTGAACTCAAAAACCAGTAAGGGATTCCTTTCTCCCTACTATGTTTCCTGAAAATTCCTTCCTAGAGACAATGAGCACAGGATAGAGTAGTTGTTTGTTATTGTGGTACTGGGGATTGAACACAGGGCCTCTCTACCTCTGAGCTACCCTTCCAGCTCTATTTTATTTTTTATTTTGAAACAGGGTCAGACTAAGTCACCATATTCTGCTGGCCTAGAACCTACAATCCTCCTGTCTCAGCCTCCTAAGTACTGCAATTACAAGTGTGCACCACTGCACCTGGCTAGAACAGCTGTTTAAATGAGATTCTAAGGCAAAGAGGAAAACAAACACTGGGAAAACCACTTTGGTTGAAATTAATTATAAAGTCAGAAAATCAGTCAACTATATTCTAAAAACATTGAAAATAAGATAAAAAAATAATTGCTGTACCTTAAAAGGAAAGCTAGTAGTTCCTTGCCTCTTTATAAATACTGTTCAGTTATAGTGGTGTTTTATTGACCTTGGATTGTATGTGAAATACAAACTATGGCACAAACAGTTCGCTGAATGGGGAAAATCAATCATCTAGTAATTGTCTGATTGATATAATCTACTTTTCCCTTTTTTTCTTCAAATCGTTATTGAGATGCATTGTAGATAAATTTTATAGCTTTTTCAAGGTAGAAATTTATAGCTTAGCATTTCCTATTTATACATTTTCTAAACCATATTTCTGGAGTAAACTTAATGGGCTAAAATGATTTTTATAGTTGTGTGTGTGGGGGTGTATGTCTAGGTTTTTGGTGTCTTGTGTAATGTTCCCTCAGTCATGAAATCCATGAATATAAATGAGAATGTGATGACATTTATTAGAATATAGTTGGAGCAAGAAATTATATTTTACTACATATATTTTTGGATTCTGTTATTCATTATATGCACAAGATTTAGGACAAGGCTTTGTTCTATAAACATGGACAAAAGCTTTCTTAGAAGGTGCATTTGTGGTATGATAGGAGGACCTTGTAAGACCTGGTGTGAGAGCAATATATGCTTAACTCTTTGCGCATTCTCCTTGGAGTCTAGATCTTTTGACAGACTTCCAAAGTCATATACACAAGTTGGCTTGGAAGAGTTGAAGCTTGAACTAATGAGTTCTGGTAACTTTGCGTCATGTATGTTTGAGTAAGTGCATTCACTTGTTTTGGCCTCAGCTTCCTTAAAATGAGATGACTGGGGTGGATAATCTCTAAAGTCCTCTTCATTAAAAAAAGGGCAATAATTCTATCTCTTTTTTATAGAGATACAAAAGTTTAAGTCAAGGAAAGAAGAGAAAAACAGCTATCCTCCACATGGGGTGGAGGACAGTTCCCCAAAGGGGGTGAGCTTTTAAATTTTATTGAGATTCTCCTTCTGCTCTTTTGTGATTGGTCAGAATTGGGTCTTGGGGGACCATTGTCTTTTGGTCAACTTCAATCCTTAATTTGAATTTTGTGGGCTGGTGGGCCCTGGTCTCCTGGCATCCATTCTCACCGCCCTGCTCACTTACTCTCATCTCATAGAAGGTGGTCCTCTGCCCTGCCCCATGTTCTCCCTCTGATGAACTGCTGTTAGGGAAATGGGGTGATGACCATTGTGATTCCTTCCAGCTGGCAGGAGGTGCTGTAAGGGTATTGCCATCAAGGTCTCATGGGGCCAATGATCTAGTGGACCCTGGAAGAAGGAATCATTCATATGAGGTTTCATTCTCCTAGCCATCTGTACTGGAGGGCTGAAGGACACAGCCTCAGGAACATGATGATCTGTAGCTAGCTTTCCTAAGTGTCCACACTTTCGGTGTGCTCTTCCAGGAAAACTATTGGTCAGAGATGTTGACTCAATGTTTGCAAGCCTGGTTATCTTGATTTGTTGGTTAACAAAATCATTAATCTGTTTTTCTATGGTATTGTGGCTGCAGTGGGCATTGACATGAAAAACTGATATGTTAGTACATTATACGATAACCCAGATATCTTGCCATGTTTGTTTTACACAGTTCTTTACCATGGGCCATCTACCTGTTAATATTTTAAATTGGAGGTCAGGCACCAAGTGCTGTGTGCATGTATGTCAATGTCAACATGATATACACTATGATGTTAGACCATAATGCACCAATAGAAGTACATTAAAAAATAAAGAAAAGTAAAACAAAAAGAAAAAAATAATTGGAGGTCAGCTAGCTAACCCATTTTCAATAGATCATGAGTCATTATTTATAACATTGTGAAAGGTTCTTGTGCACAAGAAACACAACACACAATTTCTTATTATGAGACCATTTGTCTTTCAGTTTTTATATATTTGGTAGAGTCATCTTTAAATCAAGCATATTGTTTTTAACTTAGCCTAAACAGTTTTTTTTTTGTCTCTAGGATTTTGAATAGGACTCATACATCCTCCAGGAGTTTACAGGAATAAGAATCTCCCCTTTAGTGTCTGATGGTCCTGGGCCTGTAAAACCTCAAGAACAATGAGTTTAACTTTACAGTATGTTATAAGGACTTAAATGGAGGGAGGTTTGGGGCACTGGTGTCATATCTTGTTTCTTCTGTGAGTTTAAAGGTAGAAGTATAAATGGCTTCAGTATAGTTCCTTTTTTGTTACCTCCCCGCCCCCACAACCCCAAATAACATATTTTACCATGGCTTTAGGGGTTTTTAAGACCAAGCAGGTGTCTCTATGTTGGGCAAACATAAATTTTTATAACACTATTTTGCTGTCAAGATCAGTTAAGGCTCCTCAGGATTACTCCCAGGGAGTTTGTGAGGCTTTTCCTCTACCAGTTGTACCATCTGCCAGGATAGGACATGGTCTTGCTGACCATTTTGCTACCCTTGAAGTATAGGGGACATTTTTCTCTCTGATGATCCTTCTCTTTTGCAGAATATATGCTGGTGCCTCCCAGTCTCTGAGGCCTTTGTGATCCCCCTAATCAGAAGTTCAGATTACTTATCAGGGTTGCAGGACACTTAGAGAAATCCCATCATCCTCTGGGTCCTATTTGACCTGGAAGGGTGAGGTCCAAAATATTGGCTGTTCTTTCTTAGCTATTTTATTTCCTTATTGTTCTCTAAGTCTTAGTTTTTGAACATCCAGCAGATCACTTTTACTAATCCTTTTTAAGCTGTCTTGCAGATGAGGTATCATTTAAAACACCATTTGAGTATTGTACTTTGGTTAAATATTAACAGACAACAGTTACATGGTTTTATAAGAAAAACACAAAACTGAATTGTCTGGAACAAAAAAATTCTCATTTGTATCTTTGCTTAAAGAAGATGGTCGTAATATAATTAGGAACATACAAATATAAACCTGGAAAGACTATCACTATTCCCAGTTTTGTTTAGATGCCATTAATTTGGTAAACTGTTCTCTTAAGTTTCATATTTTAGAAGACCTTTTTATTTTGGGAACACAAATATATAAAACATTAATGTTTTGGATAAAGAAAGTAGAGACAGCAGGAAATTATCTTAATAAAATGTAAAAATTTGCTCTCTAGGCTTGTTATAAATTTCACAAAAAGCAAATCAATATATTAAGAAAACCTACTTGTTTAAATGCATACTTGTAAGTATGCATTTAATGTGATTCTTAGAAGACCCTTTAAATAATTATAAATATAACTTTATTTATTGGGGTTCCTTTTGTCTTTTGGGGCTCTGGTGGCATAACAAATTTTCATCTGTCAGTGTGAACAGATGGGCCACATCTGATTTACCTTGTTGGCATAGCTTTGGATTTTTCCTTAACACAAACTTTAGACCCTTTACTCCTCTCCTGCAAAAAAAACAGATTCAGCTGTAAGATAGTGTCATAGTTTACATTTCTCCCTGGTGACCATCCTCTCTGTCTTTTAATCTATACTACCAAGTTTAGTCACAGAAAAAGACTAGACATTTTCTTCAGTATCTGTTAACAGAGTCCCAGTCTCATAAGATACAATCTAAAAGGATGCTAACAACCTTGGTAGATGGGAAGTTTCCCATCTGAATGACAGAGGAGAGAAAAAAAGCCTCCTTTTAACTTCTCTCATTATCTGACTGCCTTAAAACATTGTTTGGGTCCTAAACCTAATTCCTATTCCATGCATGGTCATGGTGGGGATGAATCTACTGGATTCATCTATGGTCATCAGTGAGACATAGTTAAACATACACTACACACACACACACACACACCACACTGGGCTTAGATACAGGACCTATTGCCTACCTGTGGCTCCCCTTTATCTCCAAAGGGTGGTATTCCTAGTTTATCTGTGTTTAGTTTTCCCAGGATGATAGCCAATAAAGGAATGAAGCTCTGGATATATAGCCCTGGCATCATTATAGTTCCAGTATATGGCTCAATAAAATTTGGCCTCTTTTCTACAGAGTTAAAAAATATCCATGTAGTTCTATCAGCTAAAGATTGTTCAGTAGTGTTTTATTGGTCTGATCATGTCTCCCAATTTTCAGGGTACTCAATAAGAGAATAGATAGTTGTCCCCAACAAAGCACCCCTTCTTGGTGCTGCTAATCTATTACACATGGACCCAAACCACAATATCCTGCAACCGTTGTTGTTTTTTTTTTTTTTTTTAGTAAAGATCCCCAAACAAAGCCATCTCATAATATTGCTTTCCTATATACAAACAATTAAGAAGACCATTCAATAGACCTAAATATTATTGTAGATCTTAAGAAGCCAAGAGCATTCTATAGCATTAACTACATTTTGTATTTACCCAATTTAATTTAATAATTAAATCACAGATTACACCTGAAAAATCGAGGCATCATATAAACATCATTAATGTCTTAAACCATTTTTTTCCTGCCACAGAAAAAACTTCAAAAGCAATGAACATTGTATTTGAAAACATCCTACAGAGGCAAACATAATCTTGATTTACCATTCGCCCTTGTATCTTCCTGGCCAATGCGCCATGACTGATATGGGGTGCTTCCTCTTATTGGGTTCTTGTCAAGTGGATTTTGATGAAGTCCAAGGACTAATTAAGGGTATAGGAATATGAACATTTATTTTAAGTCAAGGAAAGATAGAAGACAAAAATATTCTCCTCATGTGGGGGGGGGAATTTAAATTATTTTAACATTTTTTGTGGTGGTAGGGATTGAACCCAGGGGCATTCTAACTCTGAGCTATACTCTCAGTTCTACTTTATTTTAAATTTTGAAACAGGGTCTTGTTAGGTTTCTAAGGGCCTTAAGTTGCTAAATTGCTCAGGCTGACCTTGAACCTGCATTCCTCCTGTCTCAACCTCCCAAGTACTGGGATTACAGGCATGTACCACCATGCCTAGCTTCTATCTCACTTTTAAAGGAAATAACACTCAAAGAATTAGAAGGATAATGTCCTGAAACATCATAGCGTTTCACTCATGGTGCTGGGCTGGGCTTCACCTAAATCACTTTGGACAGATGATTTATTTAACTTGTAAAACTTCAGGGACCATTCTCAACAATTCCTTCTGCCACCTAAATCTGCCAGGAATTTCAGTCTCTATATCTACAATATATCTTGAATGTTATAATTGTTCAGTAAGTATTGGCTCATGATGGTGATATTTTCCATATTGACCCTCATGCTGTAAAATACCTCTTGTCAAATTTAATTTTCAGAGATTTACAAAGTATTCTTGGTTACTTATGACAGGTGGATCTGTTGTATTCACAAACAGGGGCAAAATGGCTTGCTTCCTCTCCCAAACTCCCACCTTAACTTGGTTCTTGAAGAGGTTTTGATTGTATCTGTACATTTCAAAAACATGAACAAGGTAATACAAATGGTAGGTTGAGGAATGTTCTTTGAATACTATCAAGAATAATACATAAAGCCCCAGTTTTCTCATTTAAATAATATTTTTCGATACCTTGGTTCAATACATTTCTTTTCTTTTTTTTTTTGTGGTACCAGAGATGGAACCTGGGAGCATTCTACCTCCGAGCTACAGCACCAGCCCTATTTTTTATTCTTTATTTTGAAACAGGGTCTCACTAAGTTGCGGAGGGCCTCACTAAGCAGCTGAGGCTGGCCGCGAAGCTGGATCCTCTGGTCTCAGCCTCCCAAATGCTGGGATTACAAGCCTGCGCCACCATGCCCGGTTTCAATACATTTCTTGATTGTGAAAGCTGGTTGTAATCTGTTAAGTGCTCTCTGATACAAATCATTACTATTTCCAGAAGTGTCAATATACTTGAGCTGGTTTCTTCTATTATGCTTATCCACACACCATTTTGACTATGCTGACTTTGGTTAGGGTGGCAGTTTTACCCCCTCAAGAGAATCTAATTGGTTCCATCAATCTAAACTTTAACTAAACATTTAGAATAGAACAACAAATATAGATATTTTCCCATCTCCAGAGAGTTTGCAGCCTCTTATTCAGAGGAACTATGGCCCATTCATAGAAACAATGGCTGGAGAGGCGGTGCCCAGAAAGCCTTCTTGGTGCTGTTTACCTGACTCCCCAGGTTGAGTGAGCCATACTCCACATGCTTCTATACCCCTAATGCCCTCTTCTATGATTATATTTCCCACTTTAAGTTGTGATTATGTTTACATGATCCAAAGGATGTGGGAAGGAAATATTGAGTATATATTTATTTCCTAAACATTTTCCTCTTTGTGTGTTTTGTAATGCTTAGGCTATACATTAGTTCAGTACAATTATATATTTATAATATGATATGGCAGATTAAGGTTGGGTTTGAGATTTTTGGAACTCCTCCCACTGAGAGGGGGGGCTCTCTGTCCCCTCCCTTGAATCTGTACGGACTCTTTGTCTACTTTGGCCAGTAGAAAATAGTAAAAGTGATGCTGTGTCAGTGTTTGTGCCTAGTTGTTCTGAGACTGGAAGCTCCCGTTTCAACTGATAGAGAACACTCACTCTTGAAATCCTGAGGCACTATCTAAGAAGTGTAATTATCCTGCTAGAAAGACATGGAAAAAGGCTGAGATCTCAGGGGCAGAGAGAGGGGTTCAGCTGAACTCAACATTCAGCCATATGCTAAAGGCACCAGCATGTGAGTGAAATACTCTTGAACCCTGCAGACTAAGCTGGCTGAGCCATTAGGGTAGTGCCTCTAGGAAACCCTCTTATGGGAGCAGATGGCTTGCTCAACTGTCGTATCCTAGTTCAGGACCATCAAAATCGGCTGATATAAGTGTAGGTGGTTGTTTTAAGGCATTGGCTTATGCAGTAGTTTGCTATAAGACGCTAGATAACTAGCAAGTATAGGGAGTACCCTTTACTTTTTAAAGCAAAGGAGGTGTCCAATCACAACTGTTTGGCTGCCACTGAGTTCAAACTAAGGGAGAATTAATGGTTAATCCATTTGAAAATGACCTGTAGTTCTTATTTTTCTCTATTTGCTACTAAGTCTTGCAAAGATAGACCTAGACAGAGAGGAAACTAGTCAATTTCAGGACTGTCATTCTACCATTTCTGGCAATATCATTTGACATTTTCTTTTTCCAACTTTTAAATGTCTAGGTATTTTATACATATAACCAAATAATATAAAAAAATTAGTTCAAGCTCATGGTCTGTAATCGATTATGCGGAATCCCAAGGGCTTTCATTCCTCAGCAAACCAGGTTGAGAAATGGAAAGAGGATAAGTCAAGAGTCTGCAGATATAGGTTTTAGGTTGGGGTCTGCAGCCTCCTGCGGCCTCCAGGCTGTATGAGTTGATCAAGTTGCTTAAATTACTCTGAGTCTAAGTTCTCTCCTATAAAATAGGATAATTCTTACCTTAAAGAATTGTTGTGAAGCTTACTAGGTAGTCAATAAATTTTATCTTCCACCATTGTGTATTTTATTTTTATAGTATTTTATGGCGATGTGAAGGTTTTTAAGACTTAAAATTAGCAAATAGCAGGATATAACTAGCATGAAAGCATGGGTTATTACTTTACTCTTAAAAACTCATACAGGATTAGCATCTGAAGATATTTGAAGCAACCATGAGTAGTTTTTCAGCTGGACATCTGTTTCAAGTGGGAATGAGGTGGCTGAGTAAATTAGAGTGGCTTCTTGTCTCAGGCTGATTTAAGCCACTTACTCAGAAAGAGTTACCATCTTAGCCAGACAATGGTTAAAAAAGATTTGAAAAATTATTATCTGCTGGGCATGTGGCACACACCTGTAATCCCAGCACGTGGAAGGCTGAGATTGGAGAATCTTAGGTTCCAGGCCAGCCTCAGAAACTTAGTAAGACTGTTTGGAAATAAAAAATGTAATAGGGATGAGAATGTAACTTAGAGGTAGAATACCACTGTGTTCAGTTCCAAGTACTGAAAAAAAATCTTTTATGTGTTTTCCAGGCAGGATAATCATCAAATATCACACACCTCATATCACCAAAATGTGTGGTCATACCTTCTGTGGATGTTTAATATATTCGTGGATGATGAAGATGAATTTATTTTTCTAAATGTTTACCCTTGTCGGGTAGCAATGATTAAAAAAAATGTCTATTTGCTCAGAGCTGTATTTTGAAGTTAAGATCAATCTGTTGAATACCGGGTTGAGGTAAAGTTATAAATTGTTTCCTAATCGAGGTCATTATCCCTAAGTGAATATATACAAGTTATTATTATTATCATTATTTTGCGGTACTGGGGTTTGAACTCAGGGGCATTCTGCCTCCGAGCTATACCCCCAGCCCTATTTTTTATTCTTTGTTTTGAAACAGGGTCTCCCTAAGCTGCAGAGTGCCTCACTAGGTAGCTGAGGCTGGCCGAGAACACAGATCCTCCGGTGTCAGCCTCCCAGATGCCGGGATTACAAGCGTGCGCCACCATGCCTGGAATTTTATTTTTATTGTGATAAGAAACACATAAATTTGCAATCTTAACCATTTTAAGTGTACAGTGCAGTAGTCTTGTCTTTACATACATTTTTGTGCATCTGACCTCCAGAAATTTTTCATCTTGCAAAACTGAAACTTGATACCTTTTGAACAGCTTCTTCCCATTTTCCCCTGCTCGCAACCTCTGGCAACCACCATTTTTCTTCTATTTTGAGAGAGTTTACTATTTCCTTCCCAAGCTTTCATCTTGTGCTCACCTTCTCTTGTCTGTTTGATACTTCTATTCACCCAGTCCCTCAACTCATGTCTCTGCAGTTTATCTTTGGCTCCTACATTGATTTTTATTATGCAGGTCAAGTAACTCTGTCAGTTAGATGCTTTGGACACTCTCACCATGTTCCTCTCCAGAACAATCTGATCTACTCTGCCTACAACTTTGCTCTTGGTGGCAAGCTGCCCAGGAGTTTCAGACTATGGTCCCATGTTCCTTTTTAAAACTTTCTATTTGGAGCCCTGAGCTGCCAGCTATTCTCAGGTGTAGTCTGAGGCCATTTCAAGCAGCCACACGTGGATGGACAAATGGATCTCCCCAGCAGTTAGAAGTAGTTAAGCCTAACAGAAGGTTAAGCATATGGAATCCTGCCTGACTATACGCTTGATGGAGAATAATATGATCTCAGCAGCATTTCAGGGGTTTCAATCATTTAAAAGAGATGCTATGTTTGATACGGTAGTCAATCTCCATCAAGCATATTCACAAAGCCTTGAATCGTTCAATTCAGCAAACTTCTGCTTATTATCATTCAATTCAACAAACCACTGCTCATGTGGCACTCATGATAGCAATTTGAGTGATGAGGGAGCTTTAGAATGGCTTTGCTCCTGTTGAGAACATTTCCCTTGAATATTTGAAGGTTGGTGAACTTGGCCAAAATCATGTACGGGCATGTCAGGTGCCTGTGGTCATATTGCTGATAATTTATGTTGCATTTTTATGTCACAGGATTTTGTACTTTTTCCATAATTCCTCGTAAACTCTTCATGAAGTAGAGGCTATGTAAGGTGCTTGTAAACTTAATATTTTGAGATAGTAGAGGTAAGACCTTTTGCCTTAGGCCTTTGCTTAGTCTCCCAAGCCACTTGGCTATGAGTCATCATTGAATATGATCAAAATGCGGATTAAAGCTCCCATTAATCATATAAGCACACCATTAGTATTTGTTGTCTGTCTAATGTGATGGCTTTAAAACCAGGTTCCATAAGTCATACTTGGGAAAGAACTATGAAAATGTAATTCCCAGACACTGTTCCCTCAGGTCCTTATTCATTGACACACTGGGCCTATTAATCTGCTTGAAAGCTTATTTTTTATTGAGCTAAAATATGCATAACTGAGCCGGGCGTGGTAGCGCACGCTTGTAATCCCAGCATTCGGGAGGCTGAGACGGGAGGATCCGGGTTTGCGGCCAGCCTCAGCTACCTAGTGAGACACTCTGCAACTTAGTGAGACCCGGGTTCAAAATAGAGAATAAAAAATAGGGCTAAGCCGGGCGTGGTGGCGCACGCTTGTAATCCCAGCATTCGGGAGGCTGAGACCGGAGGATCCGGGTTCGCGGCCAGCTTCAGCTACCTAGTGAGGCACTCCGCAACCTAGTGAGACCCGGTTTCAAAATAAAGAATAAAAAATAGGGCTGGGGGTATAGCTCGGAGGTAGTATGCCCCTGAGTTCAATCCCCAGTACCGCAAAAAAAAAAAAAAAAAAAAAAAAAAAAAAAAATAGGGCTGGGGGTATAGCTCGGAGGTAGAATGCCCCTGAGTTCAATCCCCAGTACCGTAAAAAAAAAAAAAATATGCATAACCTAAAAGATACGATCACAGTGTGTGTGTGTGTGTGTGTGTGTGTGTGTGTGTGTGTGTGTATGTTTGTGGTACTGGGTATTGAACCCAGGAGCATTCTACCTCTGAGCCACATCACCAGTCCTATTTTATCTTTTATTTTGAAACAGGATCTCACTGAATTTAGGATGGCTTCACTAAGTTGCTGAGGCTAGCTCAAACCTGTGATCCTCCCATTTCAGCCTCCCAAGTCCTGGAATTCAGAGGTGTGCGCCACCGCTCCTGGTATCTACACCATTTTAAAGTACACACTTCACTGAAGTACGTTCACACTGTTGTGCAGCCATCACCACTATCCATCACAAGAACTAAATACACTTTTTTTTTTGTGGTACTGGGGATGGAACCCCAGGGCATTCTACCTCTGAGCTATACCTCCAGCCCTATTTTTTATTCTTTATTTTGAAACAGGGTCTCACTAAGTTGCAGAGGGCCTCACTAGGTAGCTGAGGCTGGCCGCGAACCCAGATCCTCTGGTCTCAGCCTCCCAAATGCTGGGATTACAAGTGTACACCACCAAGCCCGGCTCTAAATACACTTTTTAAAATAACACCCTTGGTAATTCTGAGGCACAGAACTTCCACTTCATTTTGTAAAACATCAACCATGTGAAACATGATTCCTGGACTCATGCAGCTTACTTTTTGACAGAGAACCAAACAATAATTAGAGAATAACCTCAGACAGAATTAAAAAGCCAGGTGTGGTAGGGCACACCTGTAATCCCAGTACTTTTTAGGCTAAGATAGGAAGATTGCAGGTTTGAGGCGAATTTTGGCAACTTAGTGAGATCGTGTTTTAAAATAAAAAAAATAAAATCAAGCTGGGAGTGTATCTCAGAGGTAGAATCACCCTTGGTTTAATCTCCAGTAACACAGACACACACGTATGTACACACACGTACACACATGTATATGCAATGCAGAGTGATACATATAAGTAGATGTACCATTATACATATATGAACAGGTGGGTGCTAGAAGTGAGATAAGCATGTAAATATGATTGATAAATAATAAAAGCCATGGAGTGATAGGTGCTGAATTTGAGTGGACAGAAATAAAGACCTTTTAAGGTATGACAGTCAAAGGCAGGCAAAGAAAATACAATGACAAAGTAAGAACTGTAAACTCCTTTACTAAAAGATTGTACATTAGTTGATATGAGTCAGAGTCTATTTTTCTCAAATGTATTCTCCACATGCAAGTACAGGATAAATTAAATTCCATTAGTCTTTTTCAGCAAAGAGCAAAGATATACATAAGCGCAATGCTATCACCTGTGGTTTTGGTCACATGGTTGCAATGAAAAATTATAGATCATTTCATTTAAGGAACGACCCTATGCGAGTTATTATTTTGCTATGTGTTCTTCATTGTGGTTGAAACATTAAACAGGATTTCTTTTGTAAGGATTCAAAGTGCCTGCACCTGGTGTTCTCAAGCTCACAGACCACAATTCAGAGTTCAAACTCTCTGACCTCAACCAGGAGGGGTGAGGGTCTCATGTAGCTTCTCAGACTTTTCCCCAATGCTCTTTCTGCCCTCTTCCTGCATCATCTCCAGGAATAGAACCTTTTGAAAAAAATTGTAGTATGATTTGTTTGTTTTTCCCTCTATCAGTTGTTTAGGATTCAGATTTCATTTTTTTTGTTAGTATTATCTCGTCACTATTTCTATTTTCTTGTAGTCTATGCATTTTCCCCTTTGTGGTACTGGGATTGAATCTAGGTGCGTTATATGTCCAAGTGACACTCCCATCCCTTTTAATTTTTTTGTTTGGAAACTCACTACATTGCTGAGAGTCTTGCTATGTTGCTGAAGCTGTCCTCCAACTTGTGATCCTCCTATCTCAGCCTCCCAAGAACTGGGATTTCAAGCATGTGCCACCATGTTCAGCCAGTTTATACTGTTATAAAAATTCAGTTGCTATTGAGAAAGTGTCTCAGAGCTGAGGATGCAGCCACAGTTTCAGTGCACCTGCTCTGACAGTCAATGGCAGGCAAAGAAAATACAATGGCAAGGTAAGAAGCTCCTTTATTAAAAGATTGTACATTAGTTGATATGAGTCAGAGTCTATTTTTCTCAAATGTATTCTCCACATGCAAGTACAGGATAAATTAAATTCCATTAGTCTTTTTCAGCAAAGAGCAAAGATATATATAAGCATATATATATATATATAAGCATATATATATATATATATATATATATATATATATGCCAATATGGTGATATTAAGAGGTGGGGTCTATAAGAGGTGATTAGGCCCTGAAGGATTCTTCTTGGTTAAGGGGTTGGCGAGCTTTATAAAAAAGGCTTTAGGTGGCATTAGGTTTCTTTGCTCTTCCACCCTTTGCCCCATGAGGATGTGGCATTCCTTCCCAAGAAAGGTGCAACAAAAAGGTGCCGTCTTGGAAGCAAAGAAAGCGACCCTCGCCGGACAACTGAACCTTCAGAACCTTCTGGAGGCTGGACTTTCCAGCCTCCGGAACTGTTAGAAATACATTTTTGCACTTTGCAAATTACTCAGGTATTCTGTTTTAGCAACACAAACTTAGATAACTAATGAGACACGGCAACTAAATGCAATGTGGTGTTCAGGATTGGACCCTGAAGCAGAAAAAAGACATGGGTGAAGAAACTGGTGAAATCCTAATGAGGTGTATAGCTTAGTTGGTCATAATGTGCCAATATTAATTTCTTGGTTTTGACAAATGGGCCATGACTATGTAAGATATTAATGTTAGGGAAAGCTGCATGAAAGGGCTATACAAAATCTGTAGTATCTTTGCAACTTTTCTGTAAATCTGAAGTTCTTCCAAAATATGAAGTTCACTTAAAAATCATTTTCTGTAATTTTGGTCGGGTTCCAGGAAGGGAATAAAATGAGATGCATGTGTTTGATCTGTCATTCCAGAATTTAAAGTTCAGATATTAACCCTCTCTTCCAAGATTAAAGTGTAAATCTGTTCAAGTTCAAAGTTTCATTCTTTTGCTCTTGCAAATGAAATATCAAAGGTTTTGGGGTCCTTCCTGGGTTCTCATGGGCTCAGTCTCATTCCCCTGGTTGAGTGAAATTGAATTTCTTTTCACAGTTGTATCCTGGGATGGGTATAATACCTTCAGAGCTTCAACATATGCATTAAATCAGTGCTTTTATTTTTTTTTTTAAATTAGGCTCTCTTTTGAAGTGTATAAAGTAATAATGGGAACAAAAGGTTTTCATATCACCAGGTCCAAAATTTAGACAATAAGTTTGTTTTTAGTGGCCAGACCAGTTATCTCAGACAAAATTATGTTCCTGGAACATTGGTTTCATTGTTGCAAAAAAAAAATAAACTTATAAGATAGTCAAATTTTAGTTTTAATCACATCAATATACTGATTAATAGATGCCTATTTTATTTAAATTTTTTTATTTCTTTTTTTAATTGGTGCATTGTAATCATACATCATGATGAAGTTCAGAGTGATAGAGGCATACATGCACATAGCATTTGGTGATCCTTCCCCCAGCTCCACTTCACTCTCTCAGCCTCCTATATACAACATTGTGATTGGCATTGATAAATTTGTGTATATACATGATCATTGAAGTATTTCCCTCATTGAATCTCCCTCGCCCTTCCTGCCTCTCTACCTTAGGTTCCCTCAACTATTCCACTAGGGTTTCTTCTTCTTTGTCTAGAGTCTCTCCTATGTCTCCCTAGCTTCCATGTATGAGGGAAAACATCTGACTTTTCACTTTTTGTGATTGACTAATCTTACTTAGCAATATATTCTCTAGTTCCATTCATTTCCCTGAAAATGAAATAATTAATTTTGTTCTTCTTTGTGGCTCAGTAGAAATCCATTGTATGTATATCCCATAATTTTGTAATTCATGCACCTATTGATGGACACCTAGATTGATTCCATAGTTTGGCAATTATGAATTGTGCTGCTATAAACATAGATATGCATGTGTTACTATGGTAGTATGATTTCAATTCTTTTGGGTATATACCCAGGAGTGGGATTCTGACCTTATTATGTTATGGGAAAAGCCCACCTAGGCATATGGTCTCTTATCCCAGGCCTGGTGTTTGGGGTATTGTTGTTTTCTGCAAAGTAGAGGAGTTTGCAATGGGGCGGTCACATTCACCTGATATGATTTGAAAGACCTTTCTTTCTCATTCAGTAAATTAAAAACTTCTCAACTTTAATTTCCTACGTGTCTCTTGCTCTAGTACTCAATTATGTTTGGGTTCTGATTAGCAATGATGAATTGTCTTCTCTCATGGACAGGTATCTTAGTTTTACACAATGACATTTCTTAGGCCTAAGTAACCTGTCTCTTAAGGGAGGTTTTTTTCCCCCTCTGGTGTATAATTAAGACAGTCAGACCAAACTGGAGATCCAGTGATGGAGAAATGACTCCACCTTGTAGACTATAACCTTAATGAATTTTAGGCTATCCTTATAATTTCATACAATTCTTTCCCACGGGGATTGTCCTGTGCACTGAGAAATATTTAATAGTACCACCGATCTTAACCCTCTAGATGTCAGTAGCACCATTCTACCCGAGTTGTCAAAATAAAAAAATACCTCCAGATATTGTCAAACTTTCCCAAATCATCCTTTTTTGGAGACTCACTGCTGTAGGGATGCAGAACTCTGTTGTCTTTCAGTTTAAAAAGCACAAAAGTAGTTCTGCCCACTTGGTCTTGGAAGTATCTAATCTTACTTCAACTAAGATGCAGTGTCAGGCATGGCTGTATTCACATCATTTTATTTTAAGCTGCAGTAACCTCCAGCTCTGGCTGTGACCACCCTCAAAGCCATTGCTTCCAAGGAGCAGTCATTCTTCCATGAATAGCCATCTGCAAAATATAAGTATCTTGAAGCCTGGAACTTGAAGTGTCTTGCCCGGGACACAGGGCACAGCAGTAAATGACTATTATGATCATTACATAAACTGTAGCTGGCTTTGATGCAGTTCTATTTGTCTCTAGAAATGCCTGGAAATTGGGAGCTGCCTCTTGGCCACAATGAGGACTGGTGGGCTAGTTAGCACCAGTGCTAGCTTGTTTATAGTATTTAGAGACCTGTAGGTCAATGGCTTGCAATCTAGTATAACGGGTTAAATAGCCTGGCTGGGTTCTATGATGAGCGAAGCATAAGAATCCCACTGGAAACTTTTGTTTTAGTTCTTTCAAAAACCAAGACTTCTCACTGATATCTTAGTGTTTCATAATCTGGAGATAAAGCAGGTTCTATGACTGAGAAGGGACCCTGGAGTGCTTCCCCTAGAAATCTCCTAAGCCCCCATGTTGCTTACTGTGCTTCCTTTATGCAGATGCTTTGCCTTATTAAACTCTTATGCTCTGTATGGTCTTGTGAGTTCATTGTTACCCAATTGGTGTAATCTTGCAAAAGCCACATGCCCAGCTGTGGATACATATTTGACCTAATATAGTTGTACCAAAACATTGAGGTGCAATCTCTTTGTCTCTTGTTGAAGTTCTGTGGACAACTAGAAGCCCTTTTAAGTGTTCCTTTATTCCCTAGAATTTTTCAACCATTTGTCTTCTTTTTAAGAATAGCTTAAGTTGTTATTCGGATAGAAATATATGCCTTCAAAGTATACAATCCAGTGTTTTTTTAGTATATTCAATGATTACCATGATCTACTTTCAAAACACTGTCACCTTTCAACCACTTTGTACCCATTAGCAATTGCTCCATCCCTCCTCCTTCCCAGCCTCTGGCAACAGCTTTGTTACTTACGGATATGTCTATTCTGGATTGTATTAGTCTGGTTAGGATACTATAATAAAAATGCTGTGCTCTGAGTCACTTAAAGAGTAGAAATTTATCTCTTACAGTTCCAGAATCTGGGAAGTCCAAGATCAAGGTGCTGGCAGTTCTATTATCTGGGAGGGTTCACTTTCTGATTTGATGTAGCCTCACATGATAGCAGAGAGAGAAAGAACTTCTCCTACTCAAGATGCATCACCCTCAAGACCCATTTACCTCCCAAAGTCCCCCCATCCTGACTATCACCTTAGGGGTTTGCATTTCAACACATGGATTTGGGGGAATACAAGCATTCAGACTATAGCATGATCACTTTGGAAAAATGGAATCGTATTATGTAGGATCTTGTGAGACTGGCTTATGTCAGTTAGCATAATGTTCTAAAGGTTCTTCTATTTATAGCATGTATCAGTATTTGTGTGGCTGAATACCATTCAATTGTATGGATATGCCACATTTTATTATTTTGTTATTTGGTGGACCTACCTTTGCCTTGTTTCCATTTTGACTATTATAATGCTACTACAAACATTTGGCAATAGGTTTTGGATGGATATGTTTTCATTTCTCTTGTATATATGAGTGGAATTAGTAGGTCATATGGTAACTATGTGTATCCTTTTGAAAAAATGACAGACTTTTTTTCCCTAAAGTGACTGTACAATTTTATCATTTTACGTTCTCATTAGCAGTGTATGAGAGTTCCAATTGCTTCACATCTGCACCAACTTGTTACTGTTTTTTTGAATATAGCCATCTTATTGGGTATGAAGTGGGGTGTGTGTGTGTGTGTGTGTGTGTGTGTGTGTGTGTGTATGTTTTGCATTACGAGGGACTGGATCCAGGGCCTCTGGCCTGCTAAGCAAACATTCTACCACTCCAGCCTTTTTATTTTACTTTTATAATCATACATCTTTGTTAGGTACAGGCTGGTAAAGACATACATGCACACATCTCTCATTTAACCCTTCCCAAATTCCCGCCCACTCCAGACTTTTTAATCTTACCTTATTTTTTGAGATAGGGTGTCTCTAAGTTGCCCAATTTATGATCTTCCTGCCTTAGCCTCTGGAGTAGCTGGGATTACAGGATTCCACTACACCAAACCTTGTTGTGATTTTGATTTGCATTTCCCTAATGACTATGATGTTGAATACCTTTTCCTGTGCTCACTAGGCATTTGTGTATCTTCTTTGGAGAAATGTTTATTTAAATTCTTAGCCTGTTTTTAAATGTTGTCCTTTCCCCCACTCAGTTGTGACAGTTATTTATATATTTTGCAGAAAAGCTCCTTATCAGTTACGTGATGCACAAATATTTTCTCCCATTCCATGGATTGGTTTTTTCACTTTCTTGATGGTATATTTCAATGTACAAAAGTTTTTAATTTTCAGTCTACTTTTTGTCATTTTTGCTTTTGGTGTTATATTTAAGAAACCACTGCATAAAACAAGTCACAGAGATCTATGTCTATGTTTTCTTCTGTAGGTTTTAGAGTTTTAGCTATTAAATTTAGATCTATGATCTATTTTGAGTTAAATTTTGTATGTGGTGTGAGGTAGGGGTCCAACTGTATTGGTTTGCATGTGGTCATCCAGTTGTTTCATCATCATTCATTGAAGACAAGCTCTTTAGTTTGGCATTTATCTTTACCTAGCCAATCTACCAGATGTTGAAGATCTTACTCTCATAGTTGCCTCTCCTCCTACAGGGAGCAGGGTTTTTACCTTTAAAACTCTCCCATGGCTGGGAGTTGAGGTTACGTTCTGCTGGCACAGGTTGGCTGCAAGGATGAGGGAGGAAGAATTTGGATATGTATGCCGAATTTCTGATTTCATATTTACTTTCTGGGGGTGGAGGAGTGAGTAAGGGGACAATGAGAGTTCACGGTGGTTTCAGTTAGTGGAACTCACTGTATTTTGAGAGAAGTAATTGGTAATAGGGGACACATTTTTTCCTCTTAAAATGTTACAGTACTTTCTTTCTCAAATTTGCCTCCCTGCCTCTATTCTTGGGTTTACTATTTCTTCTAATTAATATTTTAGCGAAAGAATTTGGGGAAAAAACTGTGAATACATAATACTTCCTTGTCCAGAATCCTTCAGTGGCTTCCCACTTTGTAGGACAAAGTTCA